>LUCH01001755.1:41479-59617 GCA_013368495.1 Paragonimus heterotremus
TTCTGCAAGATTGCTGTGATTACGTAGGTTTAATGTTAGATAATGAAATCATGGGAGTTGTTGGCCGCTGCGGTGGCGGCGGAGGTGTAGGAAATGAAATAGAGGCGCGTATCTCCAAGGTTAGGGCGGTGTATACTAATCTGAGGCACTTATGGCAACCGAAAGGTATCTTTTTGAAGCGTGAGGGTCGCGCACATCAGACAACAGTGAGGGCCGTATTCCTTTACGGCAGCGAAACCTGGCCGCTCAGGGTAGAAGACGTGAACCGTCTTCAGGTGTTTGACCACCGATTTCTGCGTTCAATCGTTCGTATCGGGTGGCACCAACGAAGGGGTTAGGAATTGGGTGTTTGGCATTGATTGTCAAACGAGTTCTCTTATTCAATGACTACATTTTCACAGACTTAGATGGTTAGGCCATGTACTAAGGACGCCAGCTAGTTGTCTGCCACACCGAGCACTGTTTGCCGACGCTGCGGTTGACTGACGTAAGGTGGGAGGTGGACAGGCGATGACCTGGGGTAGACAAGTGAAATCGTTCACGAAGAAGTTGGCCACTGTAGATCGGGTTCGTCTCCCCGGCTGGAGCGCTCGCGACTCGCACAGTCGATGGCTTGAGACGTTAGGTGAGATGGCGGCCAATCGACCACACAGTGGCGTCAATGTTGTCGTTGTTTATCCGAGTTGTCTGTGAAGTGAGTGCACTTAATGACGCCGGGCAGTGAAAGCCGTAAGGAAGCTGTCTTGCTGATGACGCCTCACTTTCACTTACAGTTCGGTTGTTTGTTTGCAAGGTGTAGAAGCCTTGATGTTGTATGTCTGAATAGAGACGTAGCTATTTTTAGTGACTAGGTCTCCCCTCTCCCTTTTTTCTTCTGTCTTCCTAAACAGGGTTTGTTTCTTCTTCTTCTTGGTTGTGTGGCAGTTAAGCATCAGCGTGAACCATTGATGTATTGCTGTCTATGATGATGATGACGGCGAACCAATACGTGTTTAGCTGAAGCCGTCAGAATCCTAGCTGCGGTGCAAGTGACAGTAGGTAAGACCGAGTAATAGATGCCTTGTGATGCACAACTTAACTCACGTTATCTTCTTTGATGAGCAACTGAAGATAGTTCGCACTTACGGTAAAACGGAGAACTTTTGATGAAATTTTGAATGCTTCTTGCTAAAATTATCAAGGTAATCGTTACTTCGGTAGGTAGTAAGAGGCAACTTGTATTGTGATCCTGGATTGCTTAAAGCGCCTAGTTGACGTGCGCTTTAAAATGATTTTTATCATGATGCCTTTAGTTCACGTGGTGAAAAACGGCTGAAGTGCATATATTAGCCGATAGGCGCGTTCCTGAGGTAAACTGGATTCGGTACTAGGCCATCGTTGCGACGGAAAAGCTTCAAATCAAGGAATGTGGCCCACTTATTTCGCGCAGGTCCAGAATTGAGTCGTATGTTCGGTTGACGTGAGATGGACTGTCACTAAAATAACCACATAACGGCGATATAATACCATATTTGCAATCAAAGCCTATGACAACTGCTTATGCTATTAGGCAGATTTGTTAACCAGAACAAAAGAAATTCATGTAGGTATTTCAACTCTGTGTCTGTGACCGGTCGAACCTCAGTCCAATACGGTCGAATACTGCCTTCAAGCACTCTAATCTCCCTTCCCTTTCCCTCTCCCCATTCACTGGGGTCCAAACCCCAACGGTCCCCATATTCCTCCGCGTGATTTAGTCCCTAGTTCCCTATTATCGTCCTATTTGGTGGCTAATGCTAGTCGAAATGACACTTAACATTCATTGATGCTCTATTTTGTCACTATGGGCCGAAGTAAAGTTAACCGACAGTCACGTTGAGTTCGACTATTCAATTATACAAATTCATCTGAATAGGTCGTGTTCGCCAACTGGCAACTTGCTTCCTGTTAAATTAAGTTGGATGTTGAGTCAAACGATATGATTAGAAGCGTTGTCACTGCAGTGTGCGACTGTCAAGGATATACTTGTGATGGAATGAATCAACGATAATGAATTCCTGCCCGGATTTTCTAACTGCATTACCTGATGCCATTCATCTGTCGAAAAATAATCAATCAAACATTGCAAACAACAGCAGTAGAATGAGGTAACTAATATGAGCAAACTGAACGATCCTCGCGCGCTTCTGGACCAGAACCGAATGACAGTCGCTGCATGGGACAAGGTGCCAAGTTTGAGCTCTCACATTTGTTCATCGGGTTAGTGCTCACTTCAGGCAGCGTAATAACGATCGCCAGATATGGGAATCTTGTGACCAAACGAGCATGACAAGTCACTAAGCGACTCTGTAGTCCATAGTTAGAGCATTCGAGGGGTGTACACCATGCTGCTCATTCAGTTGTCCAATTAGGTTTGAAACGAGTTTGTAGTTACGTTAACGATCAAAGACAGATAAGTCCCCATTGTTCTCTTCGATAACTCGTAGGACCGTCCACCTGCACATGCTACGGCGTGCATATCGGCATCTTGTCAGACATCTCTGAGCTTACTAACATACTTCGAAAAAGTAAATGGACAAGTTGGATTCCGCCGCTCAGTCCGTGCAGCTTAAATCTGTACATGTGATAGAGTCGGAAACTAGAAACAGTTAGGATTAGTTAGTGTCGACTGATCGACTCGAGCCTGATGTGGAAAATGGCATAGTTTGTGTTATCAACGGCTTGAACTTGCACACACGTGCATTCGCTTTTCGACTTCATCCGTTTGGATGACTTTTGTTGAACAATATTCAATTTTCACGCGAATCAGTTCTACCTGTCATTACACCACCTGACTGTACACCATGTACCGAATACTGTGAGCAAACAAAAGATGAACAGCGCTCTGCAAAGAGCAGTTTTTGGTGCAAAAGGAATTCAACATCAGAACAAAATTGTACCAGAGAGTCGGTTTCCTTTCACACAAAAATGTCTCAAAATTCAACGAAATGAAAGTTATATCAAGTTCGAGTAAAATTGTGCAAATAATCTTGTTAAAAAATACATAAAACACAACACATTTTATTTTGTTTTGCGAAATAATGTTCGCAATTATCTCAATGACACGTACTCTGAAGGTACATTCAGGGATGCACAGACTTTTGCGCGATTAGCAACTCATATATGTGGACAGATACGTAGTAAAATACAGACGGACGTGTATAAACATATATCAAATATACATACCTATGAATATATGGAGTTATATGTGGTCAGACAATATATATATATATATATATATATATATATATATTACTGATGAGTAGTCGGGGATTTGGTTAATTTCAAATTGAACATATATATATATATATAATCCATAAGTCCACATAAACATATGTGCATATAGATATGCGTATACAGTTGTCACTATACAACTAGACGCATTTATATTTCTTTTCTATGTAAATATTTACTTATATTTTGAAAAAATTAGAATTGTGCCGTTGATAAGTATTAATTAATTTGCCAACAGGTTTATCCATCAACCGATCAGAAAACTCGGCAGTTCAAATTACTTTTCCCCGGTATGAAAGGAAACCGGCTCCCACTGCACCAGTCAATTGTAACATTATCTATTTGAAGCGTCTTGTCAACGGTAATAGCTAACGTTCCCCTGTGACAAGCTCTTGTAGACTAAACGGCCGACGGTGTGATCTTGAAATCCCGGCTCAGAAAGTCCAGTTGAAAAGAGGTCAGCTCACAAGTGGACGGAACATCATCACCCCCTCAATGTGAGAGTGTACATGCTATCGGTGAAGCGTTCGCCTCTGTGTCCTTCCATCTTACCTACTGTGGCGAAATCGCACTCAAACAATCGACCCTTCATATACCAACCAATATATGTTGGTTTCTGAGTGCCCTTATGTCCAACCTAACAGATTCTTGCTGACCAAAGGGAAGTGTTGACAGGGCGGTATTCACTGCAGGTCACGTAATCGATTGGTACCGAGCCGTAGGCGCAGACGACAACAACAATTGATTCATGTACTATGGAGCAGTAGATACACAACCAGAGTACGCGTAAAAGTACAACGGTGCGAGCTAGCTAGTTGTTGCCAGTGTTCTTTTCCTGTCCGATAGTGTGCTCAATCTTGCTAAATTAGACAACCCTCTAGTCGTTGAAATTACATCTCCATTAACACTGTATGTTTATTAATTCTCTGTTGGTGTATCGGCAAACAGGCGACGGTTGGTCAGACGTGACGGCACCTGATGGACATGTCTACGTGCCTGTGTTGTGCGTATGTGGAACGGACACTCCTGGGAAGTCACCGCGCAACTTCTACGCTCAGACAGTGCGTACACGGACGGGCTAGTCTTAGCCTGCTTTCAGGCCAGCATGGTAACCAAATACAGCGAACTGGTCTCGTTTTCTCCCAACATCTGTCGCGCCCATGCTCCTCTAGCTCATACAACTGCTGTGTTTAGCAGCCTAGTTAGGTACAGATCAGCCGTAAGCTTTCGTACGTTGATGAACACTGTGCGGCAAACTTAATGGAATCTTCTGGAACATCTCAATCCGATATCGAGTCACACGAAAATGACATCGGGTCGTATGAAAGTGGAAAGGTATGGATCTCAACAATGCTCTCCGGGATAGTTTCTGATTGGATACAGCAGCATTTTCATTGTCCTCTGCTGAAAACCACATTTCGGACACAAAAGATGCTTATTCGGCAAAAGTATTTCTTATCGAGAAACAAGATGTCCTAGTGACTTGGAAAACCAATTGACATGAGTGCAACATAATAAGGTGGACCTTATTTTATAAGAATCATAGAAATAGAAAGGTGTCATGATTTTTCCAATAATCTCATTGCATTGCGCATTCAATAGATGACAGCATACTTTGTGTGACCCTTGACTACACAGCTGTCATGGAATTATGAAGGATTACACTTAAATAACAACAACACCGGCAAGCGATTTACACTCATAAGATAAAAAATATCAACAAACTAGTCGTAATTGCATCAGTTAATATTCTCATAAAACGGCATGGTTAATCAAGTTTATCAGGCTGTTTAAGCATGGGCATAGGCCAAATAACGAGGGTTCGAATCCATAACTGCTTAACCGGAGAGTGTATGTATTCGTTGGTGAACAACGATCTGCTTTGGGTCAGGGTATAGACGTAATGGTGGGCAATATAGATACAGCTAAATTTCAACGACGCCTGATTAAACTAACAGGAATCTAACCATTCTGTTGATAGAACACATAGCCCCGTGGACAGCTAAAAAAATTTCAAAATCCGACCCAAACCGTGCCTCGCAACCGATTGTTTACATCATCAATTCGTCATCATTCAATTGGGAGCAGCTATGGCATCTGTTAATCTATTTACACCAGAATTGTGTTACATAGCTGGCTGAGTGACAAACAGTAAAATATGTAACAAGAGTACACGATTGTTTATATTTGTAGTAAAATAAAATGCAATGTCTCAGAACCCAGCAGAGTCCCGGCAGTAGGAATGCCGATAGATACCGGAAAAAAAACTCTTTTTCAATGTGAGGTTGACGTCGGAATGACTCGCTTGGGGGAGGATGGGGAAGAGGGTAGTTTTGATGAGGCGCTCTTACCAGAAGTGCCCAGTTCGTTCCGCTTTGCCTCGGCACGTTTGTAACTAGCGCACCGTTCGTAGAATCGCGTGGTCAATAATTGCAAGTTCCTGGTGAATCGCAAATCATGTTCCGAAGCCCACGCTTCCAGTTCTTTCTCATAGGTGGCCTTCAATTGTTGAGCTTTGAGTCCATAGGTCTACATAATGAGGTAGTGACGAATTGAATACATAAGTTGATAACTAATGAGTAAACAGATGAGCAGTTGTCACGAGGACTGCAGTCAAACAACAAAACATTTCGAATTTGTGCAGCCGGGCCGTAAACAGCTGTGCCAATTGAGAGAATACGCACTTCATTGATCCCAGAAAAGAACTCACCGGAGAACGGACTGAAAACGGCTGATTATAGAACGAAGTAAATGGCTGTCTTTATTCTACGAGATCCTAATCATCTGAACGCCACATGTCAAGACAGTTGCATTTATTTATCGAGGGTCTACATAAAGTAGAAAGGACAACCAACCGCTGGAATCAAGTATTTAGACAGGCACTGTGTAAGCCAAAGGGCACTCCTTATAATTTATCATAAAGTACATCAACACTATTTACCCCCAAACAGGTAAAAACGGAGCCAAAGAAGTATCAGAACCCCGGTTTGTAGATGACTATTGGTCAAAAATGGTAAAACATCTTCATAACCTACAACGCTGCGAAGTGGTGTGTAGTACAACGATCCATCGACTAAAACCAAACAGCCCACAGCTATCACATCCCATTGTTTATATAAATATCCATGTGGCGGTAGCATAAACCACATAGGGTGGGTGTTCTCATTTAGGTGGCCTTTGATGGGTTACCTGATGGGCGAAAGCCTACTGGAAAGCCTTGACCAGTGCTCACTTTCGACTACACGAGCGAGGATAGCACCGTTGACCGATTATGTTTCGCTGTGTTCCAATTAACGTGATGAGTCCATGGATTTGTTCCTATAGCCATTGTGAGATACCACCGATATAACCATCTCCATACGAACAAGTAAAAGGGCGGATACACACAGGTGAACTTACAGTCTGTTTTTGCCATAAAAAGAAGAACTGAGAATGCGGTGATCTGGACAGAGTTCAGCTATCGCAAATTCACTAACAGTCGCCCGTCAACCATTGGGCAACATCGTCACCTGTGTACATCATTCGGGATTCTTAATACTTCGGTTTTAATCTTCGATGGTGTTCTAATAGTTCTTAGAGTAACGCGTTCTAGTTGACCGTTAGCATAGAGAATGTTCACTGTGAAGTTGAGGTCACTGCCTAATGTGCCGGCTGGACAATCCGATCCAAATCTGTTGCACAAAACGTGTAGATACAAACGCGACAACTCTAAGGCCGTATGCTTACCTAATATACCACCAAGCCCCGGCCGTGGCAGAGTGGCCGAGCGGTCTAAGGCGCCGGTTTAAGGCACCGGTCCGAAAGGGCGTGGGTTCGAATCCCACCTCTGTCAGCAGTTTTCCGTCCTGTTGGTAGATGTTAGGGGCCCTGGCAACAGAGGCCAATCTGATCGACTGTTTGAAAACCCGGTGACCATATGAAACTGCTGCCGTTCGCATGGCGTGTACATGACCAGAATGAACTTGCGGAGCACTACCTCGCGTTTTCTTAAGAACTGTATTCTGTGCCACTGCGTTCTTGTCAGACAAATTCGTTAAGAACTACTCAATTACGGGATACTTTCTTTTTCTCCCACTGAAATAACCACAGCTTTTCCGATCTATATTTGAAATTCTCTCGAAAGTCCTTCTAGAAAAGCGCATGAAATATTCCAGTAAGTTCATTCTCCACTGGAGGCGCATCGCTGAATGAGTCAGCAAACTGGTTACGACAGGAGAGTGTTCAACTGTGCTGATTCATGTGCCACGAGAAAATAAGGTCTGGGGGTGCATGTAATTCAGTATGAGTGAGTGTAATGAAGTGCTCGGCTGTTTTCCTGTTTGACTCTAGTCTCATGATAGACACGACAGTTATTTTTCTAAACATACTACTCATGAGTAGTTAACGTAGTTTGGTGTAAATCGATAACGCTCATGCTGTTGATCCCATCAGAAATGAACCCTGAGCATACCTCAGTCCACAGTGCTGGAAACTAAAACTTTGGGGAAGCCACATTCAGTATCACTTTGTGCAACCAGCCGCAGCAAACAACGAACTATGAGACCTCTAAACACGCGATTTCAGTTAACTACCGTTGTCAGAACGCACGCATGCTTGACAGAGAGCAATGTCGTCGCTTCACATAAAGGTACGGCTCCTCATCGACATGTGAGGATATTGAGCACAATAGTTCGGCCACATGCTGCGATATTCTGACATAAGCTCTACGAAGCCGAACACTCTGATTGAGTCGCAAGACTGTCATCACGTTTGTATCAACACAGCATACACAAAGCCAGTCTGGTCAATCAGTCGATCGGGGACGGAAAGTTACCGCTTATATCATTCGGTTAAACTTCGGTTGTAACCCCACTCTCATGGCAAACAAGTCAGGAGGACACTATAACTCACCTCCCTAACAGACTGGCCACCGGTTAACATATAAAACCATGAATAAAACGAATGTGTTCACCGTCGAGCGGTGAATACCGGCTCGGATAAGTTGAAAATTTGGATATTATCCTAGCGAGCAGTAAACACTGAGTGGTAAACAGTACTACCTACTGATGTAGTATATGTGATCAATAATTTATGCTATGCGTATGATTGACCCAGTCACTTTCACTGAGGCTATTCAATCAGCAAACGACGTGGTGGCTCAGCGAAGTCCAATGACCTATTGGAGAACTTGTTCATCACGAACGCATGAAATTGACAGTTCATGCGATTGAAGTATTCGCAGAAAGGATTAATGACGGAGTGTATTAGTACTAGCTCTCACAAAAGAATGATGCCGACAGAAACCAGATATATGGTCGGATATGTTCCAAAAAGAACACACTCTATGCTGATCCTAACAAACATCCAAACACACTCCTTGGGTGTCTGCAACACGCAGTCGTAAGCAGATACGCGTTGATCGGATATTGTGGACCTCATAAGCAAAAGACATATTGTGGACACTCGACTAACATGACATATTGTGGACCTCATAAGCAAGAGACATTCGACTAACATGACATTTGATATGCATACAACAAACCATAGTATTTGCATTTTGTGCAAATGAGTACCTTATATAAAGCAGTTTACAGTCTAGTATGTTATTTTGACACACACAACTCGAGACTAAAATCTAGATTTTATCTACCGTTCCAAAAACACCACTTGATCTAATATCACCATCTAACTGGAACCGATTCATGTCGCTGTGAATGAAAAACAGATGCTCAAAACAGAAGCCCTTAAAAAAATGATGGGCTCGAGAGTTAAAGTGAGTAGGACAAGTTTAGAGAGATGAAGAGGTGCCAAAAGAAGTTTCAAAAACAAGCTAATCGGTTTTCTCGTGACTTTTACCCACTAAACGTTTTAAAACCAACAATACAACATGCACTGAGTTGTGGACACAGAGGATATGTTTGTAACGACGCTTCAACTACTGGAATTATATTATTGTAATCTAACCTAGGGTCGACGACAGCAACCGCAGGAGTCGATATAAAACACGATACGGGCTAACACTGAGTCGACTATACCCGAAACAATTTCATTCGGAGGACTGTGTAACACTCGAGTGCCTTGGACAGCGATTGAGTTGGTGTAAGCGCAACGGGTGAAATTTGTTGGTGAGGTGCAAGTGTTCACTGCACGTGAATAGTATCGAATTCACGTGGGTTTCCCCTCATAAAAATATGAGCATAAAACAAGCGACCGGAAGTGTGAGATAACGACTGGGATAGTTGCTCGATGCATACACCACTTAAGCACTGACTAAGTTTGTTCTCTTCAGACAGCGATTAGAATCGAAACCTGAGGTAAAAAGCAGTACCCAACTAAAATATTCCACATCAGCAAGCTTTTTTTTAAGCTACTAGAGTAAAGTACATGTGCAAATGGGTTTCCCTAGCAGGTTTGACGGTTACAACCGATTTGAACTAGTCCAGTCGACTGCGATCGGATTCGTTACATGCGTGTCTTCACAACCGGTCTTAGACAATTTGTCCAGCGGGACACACGATTTCTTGAATATCCATTGGTAGTCAGATGGATTGTTCGAACTGTTACAAGTGTGCCGCTTTAAACTATGACGTAGCGTGTGAATTCTGTTGAGTATGAAACCGTTACTTAGTTATTGGACTGATGAAAACACAACTAAGAGATCAAAGTTCTCATTCTGCGGATTACGTTGCCGCTGATCTTCTCAAGACAGAAGTACTCTGGGAAAATGGTTTGGTGGCAAAAGAAACAGGCGGCCGAAACGGTGTACACAGTGAACTCCTATGAAAATTTTGATGGTGTTAGCAAAAGAATTTCGTCGACTTGATACCAGTATAACACCCTCAACTATCAAGCCAAGTCAATGCGCAAAAAATTCTTTTTCTCTCATCTATGCACTCATTTGCATACAGTAACCCAATAACTTAAAAGATATTCGTGTTGGTAATAGTATCGGTGGCCTTATTCATCCAAGTTTCAACAGGACAGTCAATTAATTATTCCTCCCGTGCAGGCTAAAATGCTCTGTTTCTTTTATACGCATAATTTCAGATTGGATTATGAATCATGGAAGCTCGAAATGACATATCAACGTCATATGTAACACATTCCGCAGTCAAAGAGTATGTGCTAATTGATTACGGAATCAGCTGAGGCAGTACATTACGTCAAGTGGAAAATTCATACACAATGCCGTCAGTTGGCACTGGATCACTCAAGTTTCGGGATTCCACAGACAATATTAAAACACATGGATATCAAGCAATTTTAAGACTGGGAATATGGAACTCAAAAGGAGACGTTGTTACCACTAAATGAAACGACTGACGTGTATGACAGCTGACTACATCGTGACTTTCTGGATCAGTTCGAACATGTATCGAGATCACAATGCATGGTGAGTACCCATTTCGGGTTCTAATCATGAATGATAAACGCACGCACTATCAGTTGTTTTCAAGGGGCGGTTATGCCTTTCACTCTTTCAACAATGGTCCGGGGGTTGAGTAACCTAAAGTCGAATTCTATGCGCAACGTGTCCGCGCACGACCTTCCCAACTAACAGGTCCCACCATCCTTAGTGGTTCAAGGTAGGAATGGAACTATGTTGTGTGAGATGCAGCACGAGTTAACGAGCTAAACAAGTAAGGATACTTCGGAAGTAAAACAAATGAGGTGTTGTAATGTGCAACAGATCATCCTCGAGCCAAACTCATGACGAGCAACAAGATAAAACACCAACGCACATACCTGATTAATCGAAAATCGAAATCACTTCTGGTATGATCAGACAAATGGAGGGGAGGTCAGAGAGGAGTAAGCTTTCAGTTAACTAACGATACCATAACAGTATGATCAGTACATTTTGATGCCAACAATTACCCCTGATGATCAACTTGATTGGCTGTTTTGTAGATGTCGGACAGTAAAGTATATTTTTACCTCAAATATGAAAAGTATGCTACCATGACCACCACGCTCGTCAGTTCTTAATCTGATGGTGCATTTCTGGGATTGGTTAGGACCGCACAGTCAGTGCCCATCAGGACATTAGAAGCTTACTTTAACTGGTAAGTAGACTAGTCAATGTACGGAACGAAGTGAATAAGTGTCAAATCGCATTATGACAAGAAGAGAGTGACAGTATAGACGTCCTTTTCGGAGGCAGCAAATTGCGACCCGAATGGTTATTAACAAAGAGGGAATGTGGCATGTTTTGATATTGTTCTATGCCTACTTATGAGTGGTATCCTGGAAACCAACATAGACGGCACGGCGACGCATGAAAGTGGAGCGTAACCGCAACGGATATCACCATAGCCGATCAACTCTAAGAAATTACGAAATTTGACGCATTAACACAAGTCTATGATCCAACGATACTTGCATAAAAGAGAAAAAACGTGCAACGTTTACCGGATTAGCACGTAAAACACAATACTCACACCAAATACCCTAGGTTGAGCAGGAGAACAGACATTGTGAAGAACATAAGTTGCATCGAAAAACGACTGTAGGTTGAAAATCAAGACAGTAACTACAACTTATGATTATTTTCAAACTAGCAACCCAAATGTGTCATACACTGTATAGTAAACATGCTAGTTATGGTACGACATGGATAAAAACACTAACCGCCTGTTCTGATGGGGAAAGCGACTTCCAATTTTGAACGGCATCACGTAGCTTCGTAGCGACTTTGGTAATTGGTTGACCCTGTGGAAGTGTGGATTAAAAAATTGAAGTACAGTGCACAGCGCAGCTCAGCAAATCGTAATCTAACATAAAACATAAAAGACTGACATTACACGATTTATGCTGAAGAAGACTTCGCTGTATCTCTACTGGCGTTTACTGCAGACGAGCATAAATCGTGTAGTCTGTCTTTTGTCTGATCTGTTCAAATGAGAACAGGGACATACAACAATTAATATAAATCAATTTAAAGCTACGTAAATGTGCAGGGATCAATGTGACGATTGATCATTGTAGAACCATATCCGCTTGTCAACACCATGCAGGACATTTAGGAAAAAAATTGAAAAACCCTCATTCTCAAAAAGGTTGAAGTGTCCTCTACTGTTCAAGTTCCAATTACCAACCTTTACCACTTCGCATCGACCAGTTTAGGACGCGCCAATCTACAGCTAATAAATGAACCCAGTAGTCAAAAAACAATTATAAGTTCTTTTAGATGAGACCCAACTGTGAAAAGTCAGGGCTTAGGCTGGATTCGAACCAGCGACAGAAACACCATGCCTCTACGCGGCAAGCGCTCTATCAGCTGAGCTACGAAGCCACGCCAGGAGCTCGGAAATTTCACATTTGGACTCGGTTACCCACCCGTCCCACTGTCTCATATGGAATCCACCAAATGATCCAGGGGATCGACTGCCCCGGCAGGATTTCTCGAACAGTTCACGCTGGAATCCACCAACGCCACTGTTGAGCATAGAAATTGTATTACTAATGAGTTGTTTGGTAGATTAATTGCCGCATAGAGGCATGGTGTTTCTGTCGCTGGTTCGAATCCAGCCTAAGCCCTGACTTTTCACAGTTGGGTCTCATCTAAAAGAACTTATAATCGTTTTTTGACTACTGGGTTCATTTATTAGCTGTAGATTGGCGCGTCCTAAACTGGTCGATGCGAAGTGGTAAAGGTTGGTAATTGGAACTTGAACAGTAGAGGACGCTTCAACCTTTTTGAGAATGAGGGTTTTTCAATTTTTTTCCTAAATGTCCTGCCTGGTGTTGACAAGCGGATATGGTTCTACAATGATATGCACGGAATGAACAGGAGACATACACTTCCCGGTTAGTCGAATTCGAACGTAGTTAACCTCAACGTTACCAGATGGTTCAGAATCTACCAGAATTGAAAAGAAACACCTTCGGGTCTTATGTGCAAAAGATCGTAGAAAAGTCAACCGAGAGAAAGCGGACAAATCTACTCTGCAAAGTCAGTCCAAAGAAGCCGCCGATGCAATTCCCTGAACAACCAGAGCGGTACGTTCAAAATTTTTGCTCTCTGACGTTGAGTAAAACGCTGACTGCAATCTTGTCACTCGGTCCAAAATTCTGTTATCTCGGTAGTAAAAGTAGGCAACTTGAACTTGAGGTTCAGTTTGAAAACTTTAACAATCAATTACAGGAATTACGTCCGTCTTCTGAACTGAATTCTGAACGTTTCAAACCCACTCTCGTTAATGCACGCTACAAATACCTGGATCGCAGAACGTAGAAGAGCTTACTGCATTGAAAAACGATCGGTCGATTGTGATATCAAGACCAGACAAAGGAGCCGGAATCGTTCTGCTGAATAGGGGTGTTTACATTTCAAAAATGATGAATATTTTATCTAATAAAACGAAATTTCAGAAAGAGAAATCCGGGAACGATAAAACAGTGGCAATCGAGAAGGGGTTCTAGAGGATTCTAAAATGGTTGAAACAGGCTGGCGCCATTAGTGCACATGTATCCGAGCGCATCCATCCAACAGGAACCTGCATCTCGCGGCTGTACGGACTGTCAAAGATACACAAAGACGGAGTACCGTTTACACCGTTACTTGACATGTGTAATTCGCTCTATCATGCTGTTGCGCAATGGCTTGTGGAGATCCTGGAGGCGGTCAAGAGAGAAGTTACGAAATACATCTTGAGATACACATTTGAATTCGTGGATTCTATGTCTAAGGTTAATGTATCAGACAAGAAAATGCTATCCTTAGATGTTTCGTCCTTATGTGCCAATGTCCCCATGATCGAAACAATACAATTCTTCTGTAATTATATCGAAGGTCGCCGGATTAACGTCGGCCTACCTGTGTCTGAGTTGAAGGAGTTATTAATGTTATGTACTAGTACCATTCAGTTCCAATTCAATGGTGAGCTTTATCGCCAAATTGATGGTGTAGCTATGGGCTCACCGTTAGGCCCGGTACTGGCGGACATTTTTATGAGCATGCTCGAGAGTAACGAGCTGGACGAAATGATTAGAACAACCAGTTACTAGACGATATGTTTTTTGCGTAGTGGGAAAAACGGAAGATTTACAGAAGTTTTTGACTGTCTTTAACAAAGCGCATAAAAACATCATGTTCAAGTTGGAACAATAAACTGATGTCCGCATGCCATTTTTAGACGTAGCACTAACACGCCGATCACATGGATAGTTACAGCGAAGTGTATATAGAAAGAAAACCTAGGGTGGGCAATATCTACACTTCCACAGCTACGTACCGATTGGTCTGAAACGTGGTCTTATACGCTGCTTGATAAATGGAACAAAAAGAATGTGTACAGAAGATATGATGGAATTGGAGTTAAGCATGCTACAGGATATCCTTTCTGGTAACGCCTATCCTGAGAAATTTACTACCAAAAACATGCAAGAGAGACCTACGGAAGTCCCAGTAGACACAGCTGGTGAGAAAAAGATCTGTTACTCTGCCGTTCAAAGGGGACGCGGTAGCAGAGCTGATAACCCGCCAACTAACTGACGCGATCGATAGTACCTATTATGCTGCAAGTCCTATCGTAACGTTCCACTCAAAACGGACGGTGCCAATTAATCTGAAAGACAATATGCCTAACGATGCTGCCTCATTTTTGATCTATTCATTTGCCTGTTCCTGTGGTTTCTTATATATTGGTCGCACCACTAGGCGTTTATCAGAAAGAATTCGTGAACACTGCAGAGCGCGGCTTCGCTCCGGAGCAACAAAGAATATTAACTCATTCATTCTGGTCCACCTAATTGACTGTGACCGACACACAGACACAGATGAGGCGTTTAGTATCGTCTACCGTGCCCCGGTCGCCGCGTCACGAAATATCAAGTGGCGCATCCTGTCTATAGCCGAGGCGGTCGCAATCCGATTACGTCACCCGGATTTGTGCTGAAAAACAGTTCGTTCGCACTCTGAGATAACCTTGGCCGAACACCTGCAGTCAACCCATGCGACAATATTATTCCGTCCCCCCCCCAACTCATCCCAATTAACATAAACTTCCTAAAACCTACCTCCATTGTGACCATAACCACATCGAAGTCGTGTCGTAATCGCATAGAGACCCAACGGTTGGCAGCTGAACGAGTAGTAGCACCACATGAAGCAGCATCGCACTTATGCATTGCATACTGTACATATGTCCAATGTGCTTTAATGTCGTCTGGTGGGTGGGAACCTATACTAGAGGCAGGCGTACGCTGGTAAGCATAAATCGCCTGTGGCCTTGTTAGTACAGATACATTAATTTGTGGTTGACAACGCCAGTGGTCTCCTACCAGAAGGCAAAGAAAGCTTGGTACATGACAGTTCATGGTCGGAATCCAAGCAGGTGCCGCAGATTGACTTGCAATCTTGGGAACAGCCACGCCTCTGACAGCTGACGGCCATATGGTCAATCTGTGTCCACGACTAACTCGGCGATGGAGGTAACCAGGTGGCACATAGACACCTAGAACGTGAAAAATTAGTATTTGCTAGAAACAGACCGTTATCAGCACAGAGTTGCAACAAACTGTTATAACTTGGTATGCAGCGTACGAGCGCGTAAACAGACAACGGAATAACGGTTGGTGGAACGGTAGAGAACGGAACGACGACTACGAAATATGCAAGATTAATACGAATCTTCCCGGCCAACTCAACCACCCAATGCTAACGTATGAACACAGAGAGAAGACAGGCCTCAGGGCAGAGCCACTTTATGTCACTCAATCCGAAGACAACACGGTCACAAACTAGATCACATTTAAAAGGTTACTGACCAATCAAGTACATGGTCAGAAAGCGGACCAGACAAAGATTCACATAGTACAGTGATGTCCAAATTAAAGGACGTGCGTATGGGCCGGGCGCCAGAATTTGGCACAAAGGTTGAGAACGCACGTGATGGGGGACGTGGCACATAACCGTGTTGACTATGACGGTCACTACAATCAGTGATGAGTTAGGCCACTGCGATGGCAAATAAAACGGTATTTTCGGGGAATTGGGTTCTTCCCCGACATAAACGCTCACCACTGTATGTTCGAAGAGTATCGTAAGAGTGCGAGCCACCTAAATCACACTCGTCAGCACTTACCTTGTCCACTTGAGTGTTCAAATCCTTAGCAAGTACTACAATGTCCGTGCGCCGCGCAGTGTCTAGAAAGTTAGTGAGCTGGTGATAAAAAATATTCTCTGACTGCGTCTGGACTACAGTCGGTGGGGACATTTGTCGCAACAACAAACGAACAGCGTTTGTGATGAGCACCTTTCGATGCTCTAACCATACCTTCGAGTATGACAATGCAAAGGCGGCTGTCGACGGGAATCCAGTGAAGCAGCGCCTTCTCTGCGTATCCGTTTAGAGCAATTCCAACATCCGCTTGGCCAATGGTTTGATTCACAGAGTCTTCGGACAAGCGCATGATGAGGCGGCTGACGGAGAATGAAGATGCACCACTGAGTTAGAATCGTGAAAGTTCGTTTCAGTGGGACAAGAGCTATCGATGGCGAGGGTTTCCAAAGTACGTGCGAGAACTGCTCGTTGACCTATTTATATAAGTGTCCGAACATTAAAGGTGGCAAGTTTAAATGGTGTTCGGCGGGCGAGTAGAGACTTGTGTCCTTCAGGCAAAAAAACCTTGGGGTTTGGCACACTATAATTCTGGCAATGACTGCCGTCGTGAGCGGCAAATGAGGTAAGTCTCTGGAGTGTGCGCAAAAACGGGACTGAGGGTCATCAAGTAGGGTTGTTTGACAAGAGAGAGAAATGAGACAAACTTATATGGTGTGGGAAAATGTGATAGAGGAACAAAGCCAGTAGCTGACGCCTTGGCCAAAAAGTTGTGACAGGAAGACAAGACCAAATTAATAAGTAATGAACGTTTATAAATTCATAATTGTGAGGACAGAATACCTCTGAGCTGCCCAGACAGAAGAAGAGGGTTGGTTTGATGGGCCGCACTCAGAGCCTTTCGTTTAAAAGAAACCTAACTCACAAAGTAGCAGGGCAAAGCACAGAGTCCACAGTCTATTGGGGTCCGGCGATCAGTAGTGGGTCGGCCCGCAGACCCTTTGGATAGTGACCCGGATGTCCAATGCACCCTGCAGAAGGTTGTAACAGATGCAACACACCAGTTCGCAGATTCACCAACGAAGGTGCATCCGATGTGGTAGATCTGTTCAGCGGAACGGTGTTCAAATCGGTTCATACGCTCTTCGAATGGGGTCCAAGCATTCAAGGCATCTGGTTAACCTTGCTAACTGTATTCTATGGGTCAGGTTTACCCTGGCCCTAACACCTCCCCTTTGAGGATGTTGATCGTACGACGGAAGTCGGGGGTTCACTTGCAGAGGCATCATTGGCCGTCGCACTCGGTCAGTCCATCCTCCAGGGAGCAGTTCATGTGGCGGACTTTGCACGTTGAGAGTCGTTGTTGCGAGCTGTGACTGCGGTAGACCAAACGTCTCCATGAGGATCTCCAACGGAACATCTTTCTCGCCTTGTGAGGGTTCAGTAATACTGGTGGGCTGAAGCTGGTTGGCATGGCGTATCCAGATCTCCGTTCCGACTTGGACTTCATAAACGACGTTGCCCAATCTTCTGAGAATTCGGCCCAAGGACCATTTAGCAGAAGTGCTGCGAAAATCCCGGGCCAGGACGTTCTGATCATTGTTGAAGCGTCGGTGTTTGACACCGTGTCGTTGGTTGAACCTCTGTTCCATTGCTGTATTCTTAGAACTTGGAACGGCGACGGTTGGACAAGTGGAGTCTAACGGTAATCGGATTTTGCGTCCAATAAGAGCCTCGGCTGGAGACCTTCCGTCGGGTGTCTGTGGATTTGGTGTAGCACGATAGTGCATCAGAAATGTTTCTAAAATTTCCACTGTCGTTCCCTCCCCTTGAGCTTTCTGAA
>LUCH01001755.1:62317-115401 GCA_013368495.1 Paragonimus heterotremus
CCAAGCTGCGAACGACAAGAACCAATGAGAACACGGACAAAGCAGACTCCGGATAGCAATGTATTTAGCCACCAGACGCTTTGTAAATTTACATGAGAAATCGATCTGTATTTATAGAAAAATCATGACCTTGCGGTGGCGTGAGCGCGCGAAGAAATATTTGAATACCACGCCGACGCATATCTCAGTAACGGTTTAAGTTTTCCGATTTCTGATAGCAGAATCGTATTCTGCGGGTCAGGTTTACCCTGGCCCTAACACTAACCCATGGGAATCGATGAGAACCGAGATGATCCGTACGCTTTTCTCGGGGTTTGTCTATGGCTGGGAGAGACGGAAGATGTAAGTACGCCAGACGGAGGGCATGCTGCCCGGGAGCTTATGTGCTCCTGAAGCACTTTTGTGACGGGGTAACATACATCATTTCGTAGTACTGTCAGAGAGCTTAAACGGCATTTTATACGAGACCCGGCTACCAACCGTGAATCCACCACGCTCCGGTAATGCTACTGTTCATTGTCCGCGACTGCTTATTCACCAGAAGAGCCCTGTTAATTTTGCAGTTGGCCCCACGTCAAAGGCCATTCCATAGTCTGCAGCCTGGGGACGCACCCGGCGGCATTGAGAAAGTCCACCCGTTTACCTGGATATCGAGCAGAAGTGGGTATGAGAGCTTTCTTATACAAAGGAACGACAGTACGTCCAGTTTTGGGGCACTATATGGATCCTGTATCACTTATTGGGAGAGCTACTAACTGCATGTATAGAACTAAGTACAAAGGCTATTCACTAAACCTCATTGCACAAGAACACGAAACTAGGATGATCGAACATCGAAGGGAAACTAAGAAAGCATCGGAAAATCAGGCTGAGTGGCAAGTAACGCTCAGGGATCCTGTAACAGCTGCTTAGACATTAGACAGGCCATGGAATTGACCTGGAAAATGTCGAGGTAATTAGACAAGAGTTTGGAAATACGCAGGAACCGTGGATCGTAGAAACCGACGGAACTGTGAAGGCCAAATAAGCTTTAAAAAGAATAGATGGCCCTGACCTTCTGGCACACAGCGGCCAGTTTTGGATCGAACTGAATGGACTAGCCTATTCAATGGATTCGAAGACCCCGATCAATATATCTATCACTCTTTTCTAAAGCAGCTTACTTTTTGACAATCCTATCTGATTGGTTGCACCGACTGTATTTCATGCGCCCTCGATCTCCACCTGTTAACAACTTCGGCATAGTATTGCTCTCTATAATCTTACACTTGACTCATGACCTATTGGTTTCAGATTCGTACAGTCATTAACCCATTCGTTGACGTTACTGACGGCTTGCAAATTTGTCCTGAGACTCAAGACTGGAGGTTATAATCAGAAGGGGCCTGAAATGTTTCTTTCTAAGTCCATGTAAATTAAGTATACATAATTAACTCAAAAATGACCCTCATATTCATAATCTTGATATATAAGCTACCAACGCATTGTAAATAGTATGAAACTGTCGTTCTTCAAGAACGCTGTAGTCGAGTATGAGCGAACTGAGCCTTACTATGCTGCGTGAATGGATACTAGGGTATAAGGGTGGCTAACCAAACAACAGAAGGTTGTGTCAACCGACTGATAGTTGAAAACTGACAATGAGGTATTATTAGGCGGACATGTTCGAAATCTACCCGCAAGACGTGAAACCAGAAGATAATCAAATAGAATATTCGTTATTGGACACAGAGTCGAAAGACGTCAAGCGGATGGACATAAGAAAATCTCCATTCCGAACAAGACTGCCGTCGATCACACGAACATTCATATAAATCAACGAAACTCACTTTCAAATCGCAAAGTTTCTCCCGAATGTAGACGTTAAGGCCGGAAATAGGAGGTTTTCTAGGCATCCCATGCTTGTGTGCGTACTGTGTGAAGTTAGGGGAGAACGTACTGGGTAACAAAATAACTAAATGAATTGACAGTGATTGAAGAAAACGGCTAAAATTATCCTTACAACAATCGTTCCCTCAGAAATTCTCGCCAACTTATTACGTAGCGAAAGGGTGCTGCGGTACCGTTGTGGTCACACTTCAGTACGTGCACGTGTCCGCGTGGTTCTAATTCCAGTCCACGTCACCATCAAAGACGGAAATAGACCAGTGGATTGCGCTAATGCCCAACTGTCTTACAACCATAATGGGGGGTGACCGTGTTGACAACTGCACTACTAACCCAATATTAGATATGGCTCAATCATCGTATCAAAACGCTCAGCCACATTCAGTTGAGATTGCCCAATCACTTTGAAAGTATCAAGAACAATACCCCGCGGTAGTTTGAACTACTTAAGAAACCCGACTGGGACGGTCATTTTTCGGATTTAGTAGATTCCATGACAACGGGATGGGTGTGCAACTAGGTTCAAATGCAAGATTGCTGATCCCTCGGAACAGCTTCGTAGCTCAGCTAGTGGACCACATGTTACTGGTTTGAGTTCAACCGACACCTAGATTTTTCCCATTTGAGTCTCGTCTAAATTAAAACGTTGCTCGACAAGTTTACTGATATCTGTGGTTTCAACTTAGCGAGAAGTCTCAGCCGTAGAGTCGTCAACTGAAATTAACAAGACAGTTACTGTCTCCCTCGAGGCGAACACTTAGATATACTGTAGCATTATTACGTGAGGGATTTTGGTTGATATAAGCTGAACATTATTCACTGCTGATTAAAGCAGTCGCACTCCCACAAACTTTTCAATCAAGCCCATGTGAAAAGAAGAGTTTGACCTTCGTTAAGGCTTGACAGCAATGCACATCCTTGGCACGGCAGGGACTAGAACTCCGAATACGTTTTTATGAAGCAACCATGTTGAACACTGCGACAATGATCGCACACTAGGCACGACTGGACAGTCAAATGCAAGCGGACACATTCGTTTGAATAAAGTTCGGTTTGTCTTTTCGTCTGCAGAGGAGACAGTAACTGTGTTATTAACTCCAACCGATGGTTTAGCTTTGGTGCTCGTTTTCGAAAGGGCCGGGCTGAAAAGGCCGCAATCAAACGTGGGTGACGCTCTCCCTACATAAGTTAAATACCATATCAATTACCAGAAAATAGGTTTTACGAATTGAGCACCACTTACAGCCTTAGTATTCAAACAAACTTCCAAGCCATCTTCTTTTGAACAGAAGCGATAGACTCGAGCTTCGTTCATATTAGAGCATGGCAGTGGCACATACGCTTGGCATAATCGAAAGGCAGATTCCAATCCATATTCTGCTGAGGCAAGCGTGTTGACTACTGCACATTAGGCACAGAAAAGTTATCGATTAAACGACCAGTCACCTTTTCTAAGAGAATCCAACCGCGGGATGATCGATCGAAGATAATAGGATAGTCACCCTGTGTTCTCTCAAGACGATCGGGAAACCTGATAATCATTAATTAGTAAACGTGGCCGAGCTTCTAAGTGTGACAAACCGGCAGCGCCTAATATAAAATCTACGGTGCTGAAGTCAACCTGTCAGCTTCACCAGCGCGCGGACCGGATTCTGAGTTCCGGTCATGCCAAGTATATGCACAACTGAACAGTTCAAACAAGAGCGAAACCACAACCTAGCGCTTATTTTCAAGAGGTTGATGGGAAAGTCTACAAGAGTACAAAGGCTGCGATCAAATATAGGCAGTATTTCAGTTATCTCCGTTGGGGTCCCGGTTACTTATCCGCAATAAATCGTTTTTGATGACTCAGACATGTTTCGCAAGCGCCAATTCATTAATTGTTATGCAATGAGGTTTCCAGACGATCAGGGGCGTGAATCCGGTCAGTCTGGTGCGCGAGTTCCGGGGGGAAAGGTTTTGAGGTCGATGCCTGATTCAGTGGGACACTATGAGCTTCCTGGTTGGAGCTAAAAGTAGGATGCCCTGTAGACGGAAAAGCTACTGGAACAATATAAATGATGTCCTTTCGTGAAGTCTCGTTAAGCAAACTTGAAACGAGTTGTTTGTCATTGTCATAACTTCATTAGGCTATGCGGAATTAAGGCCCAGTGCACGTATCTCAGTGGAAGCAGTCAGATTCATATGAACCAACTGTCATGATTAACCCATAGACATATTATCTATGAACATATTGTCAGCGGAAGAGTGTCCGATCGTGAACTTTCTTTTCAATCTAGCATGTATGATGTGAAATGACCACAAAGAAAGTGAAAAAAGAGCGCGAACTGAGAAACGAAACATCATCCTTATGAACACCAACAGCCCTGATTAGCAGAGTAGAAATCAGGCAAGAGATGGAACTCAATATCTGTCTAATCATAAACGACCACGAGCAAAGTTTGTACCATTATAAGCAGATAACCGGGATGAAAGTGACAATTCATCACAATCTGTAGAGCAACTTTTTCACTAATTCTACACTCTCGTTTCAACAGATGACAGACAACTCAGCCAATTTCATGTTCTTTTGAAGCTATGTAAAGTAGGGTGTTCCCAGACCCGGGAGGGAAGAATACCTATAGTAGATAACCTTGCTGTAACAGATTTTGTTTTACCACATCGATTCATCAGCTGTCCAACCTGCACTTAATGCCACCCAGCAACTCAGTGTAAGGTGCAGGGTGGGCAACCGATCACGTGGTGTGGCAAAACGAAGACTGTGATGTTAACAGGCAGTGCTCAAAGTATGGCAGATAATCAACTGACATGTTCAGAACGCGGTTCGACCATCTGCTAGTGTATCGTTCTGTGGTTAAAACTGCGCGACCGACCTCATCTGATGCTTAATAACAAACACTGATTTCTTAAATTGATCGTTGTACAGCTGTAAACACTGACAGTCGAGCATGGGAGTTACGTTTCTCACATTTTCATTGATTGCCTACCCACTTGACAAGAACGGTTCTGACAACCGGAACCAAATCCGAGATCATGTGAGTAGTAATCAGGTGCAGTTACCACTGGGTCACTGCGAGGGAATGAAAACTCGAGGGACGGTAATTTGGATCACGGAGTATACACGTCGCTTTTGTTAGTTTACGCGACCACGAGTTCATTGACCATTATTAAAAGCCAAACAATGAGACATGACCAAAACGGTCTAGGTAATAATAATGTGAGTTACCAGCCCCCACAGTCAGCAGGCGCTTGCAGTTATGCGACAGAATAGGTCACATGTAGCACGCTTAACCTGAAAAAGCAGCAGTCACAGCTGAAGTTCGAATCTACGACCGTGTGAACGGCAGTCGGGTGCCGTTACCACCGCACGGTATGAACATAATTGGCTAATCCAACTGCGTTGCGATAAAATATGCCCGGAGGGATGACGTTTATTCGCTTTACCAACGTAATGCAAGTCACTAGACAAGAACAGCACACCAGTGATCCCGATGTGGCTACGTTCTATCCTTACAGACGGCATAAGTACACAGTATCAAGTAAAATGAGGTGAAGCAGTGGGAAACTCATTAAATCTTGGCGAATCACATGAAGTGATTTAAATTTTGGATTACAGAATGGAGCTTGGATAGGCAAAGACTAAGAATTAATAACCATTCTCTAACTCACTAAACTAAGACCGTTTACTCCACAGTTGTAGTTGCATCAGTATCAATCATGCGTTACTATGAAAGACGAAGAAGTCGAGTCAATATTAGCCTCGGCATTTATTCTGAGGAGATAAAATTTCCTCAAAACGGACATCAACGGCGAAGAGAAGGACGAGGCAAACACAGCCACTTGGTGAACATGGATTGCATAGGAAACACTCAACATTTGTCGTTGAAAGGAACATTCCATTTATTCAGTTTGTTCTCTGTTAGGAGGCGCATCTCCTAACGAGACAGCCAGGACGTGTCACGCCACATCGTTCGATCGGCCAAGCTCAGACGGTAAGGTCTTAGATGGTGATATGGTCCCATTCAGCCAATCAGATCGCAGGTGTGCGGTCGAACGCCGGCGCGCTAGCTGAACAGTGTTTTTCTCGCGTCGCTTTCTGACGCCCCCTCTAACGTGATTTGTTCTGACTCCCTGACTGCCATTTATGACTGTTTTATTTGATTCGCTTCGTGTCTGTCGCCAATCTATGGCAATCGTTTTGTCCTATAAATCTAGAGCTTGTGTGGCCTTAGTTTGTCTCGTCTCGTCTCGTCTCGCCTCGCCTCGTTCGTCCAATAAACAGTGCGGCCGTATTTCTTCTGATTTCTCGGTTTGGGCCAAGCGACTGAGCGCGTAACTAAGGTGACGATCCAATACTCTCGGAATCAGCTATGACCTTTTTGAACATATATGAAAAGCAACCCAATGCTAAGTGGCACTAGCAGAAGCATGAATCAAATGAGTCCTTTGGTCTGCACTGAATATCAGGTTATGAAGACAGACCAAGCTCCAAAGGTTTTGAATTTTAAGTGGTGGCCATCTCACGAGCTAGAGCATCGGTCATCCAACTCGACCTTAACCCTTTGAACACAGACCCTTGCGATTTCGTAACTTAGGTCACCTTCCTCATCTCTCTCTCTCTTCGTTTCCTAATACAAGAGATTTAATTTGATACCACTTATTCAATCTGGTTTCTTAAATGGCTAAATGTCAATTATACTAGGAGCAACCTATGATGCATTACTTTCAGTGACGATGGTGATGAGTTTCAATCTATACCTGACTACTACCTCATCCCGATGAGTGCAGTCGGACCCCTAAATTACACGGCTACTCATTAACATGGTTATATTCACGTAATGTTTGCTCACACAGAGTCAGGTTTTCGCATGAGAATGTAAAAGGCGACAGGTTCAACTGACTGATGCCGAGTATTGCTGTAATTTAATGCTGGGTATCGCAACCGAGGTATAAATAACGAGTCTACGGTCATGTATAGACCGACAGGGTTGATTTGTATGAGAAAATGAAAAAGCGATGAGTCTTAACGATACACACACACACAAACAGTGACAATTTAATAGAACAAGATGGAAGTGGTCCAAAAATAACACCCATATTTTGTTACTAATAAGTAGATTGTTAGACTTGTTAATATAGAAAACACTGAACTATAAACAATCTGGGCTTCTGCTAGATTCGAACCAGCCACAGAAACAGCATGTCCGAACCCGGCGAGTGTTCCATCACATATTTAAGATATGGCGTACCGTAATTACCGGAATTTACAAAAATATGCAAACTCCTCCATAATGCCAGCATAATTCGACCATAGTACCAACTACATTTCCGGGTCTCCTCTGACTGACAGCAGTCTGTGCGTAATGAATGACTTTCATTAGATGTCTGGTTAATTGGTAACTTCGGCTAGTACAGTACACTTTTGGCTAAGAGATCCTAGAGAAACTCAGAAGGAATGAGTTCTAGGCTTCGAGACGGCCGGAGTCACCTATTCGTCTAGGGGCTCGCAAACCACTGTTTTGTTCTTTTGGCCGTATGTAAAATGCAACTGCCCAGTCGGGATATCACAAGTGATCGGCAGGATTACCATAGAGGCGAGAGAAGTTGAAGCGAAAGTGTCCAAACGTAGGACTGAACGTTCCGCATCCAACGCAAGAAATCAACCAAAGGCTCCACAAATGTTTACTGCTTGACAGAATGATAACAGACTAGAGAAACGGTTTCTTGCAAAAAAGTAAGCAAGTACACAGCAGTCAAGTCAACGTAAAACAGTACGCACTTGTGCACACAAGAGACGTGTGTACGATCAGTTCCCACGGTCGGTAAGGCGGTCAATCCCAATAGTTATCAAATGATCGATAGACATGCACACAGCGCGTATGGAGCAGTCGATGACGCACCACACGAACGTATCAGCTACCACCACATGGTTTTCTATTGCAAACTTATCACTACGTAAGTCACGCAAATGATACTTTAAACCGTCCGGACTAACTAAACTAACTGTCTTTTAGCCGAAGAATGCACACTGTACCAATGATCTACCCAAGTGATAAGCACTCTGTTCAAAACAACCATCAATCCTTGCAACAATCACTTTTAATTCATTTTTACTCTCAGCCGAAACCGTCGCGCTTTACTATCTAACGCAAGACTGTGATAAACATGGACAAAAGAGATGATTTTACAAGTATTGGACAGACTGTATACACCAGAAGAAAGTCGAACAATGAATACAGGTTTTAAGATTCTAGTCAAAAAACATCAACATTTGTATTTAACTAACCGCACTCTATGGTGGTAGACCTATGAACGAAGGAAAAGTACACTTACCATCAACCTTTTCCTTTTATCCACGAGGGTAACATCCATCTGAGAGGCGATCGTTGATCCATGACTCTTGAGTTCCTCTTTTTGTTTGCTAGTCAACTTTCGATACTCTTCACCCAGTTTCCGAAAGATTTCAGTACTTTTTAGTGATGGATCACTCTGCTTGAGTTCCCCATACTTAGTTTTTACGAAAAGATTGAACGCGTTCGGAGCAGACAAACAGGAACTTGTCGATAACCTGGCGCAAGACAATGAGCAACATGAGATATCCAGTGTGAGCTTCCGTATTGAACTGAGCATCACGGCAGCTATCCGGAATTAGTTTACTTCAGGAACCGGCTGAAGAAAAACGTACACACGACAAACAAGATAGTTTTAAAACACCGAAATGGTGCCCAATGAAAAGCCGTAAACTTTGGATCTCAGATAACTGACAAAATAGACAAAAAGTTGGAAGCGAATGCCTTCACTAAGTGGCTGTCTAGATTACGCACAAAAATCTATGGTATTCCGTTCACATGAAATATTAAACATTGCACATATGATTTTAATGAATTGCCCAAGAACACGCGTCATGTGGTTCGCATCAGGTGGCACCAACAGATAGGCAGGGATGAGGTAAGAATCGAGTATTTGGTAGTGGGTGTCCAGTGAGTTCCTTTGTTCAACCTTCGAGTTTGTCCACATGCAGACGGTTATACCACGTAATAAGAATGTCAGTCATTTAACACATTTCGCCGATGCCGCAGCCGGTTGGCATGAGGTGCGGGAAGAACAGAAGATGATCTGCCGTGGAGAAATAAAGTTACTGTAGGTCGGTTTCGTCACTTGAGATGCAGTCCTCGTTATTCGCAAAGTAGGTGGCAGATTTTAGGTAAGGTGAAAGTCAATCCGGTTTGGTGACATCAGTGTCGAAGTGGTCTAAATAAAATGTAGGTAATAACGCAGAAGAATTACAGTCGTCAGATATCTTGCTGTGGAATTTTTTACCACTCCTTGTGGACGGTGTGGCTACCACACCGATAGAGTCATTCATGCTAGGCAGGCCAATAGGTAGAGGTCTGACAAACCAGTTTTCCGGTCCTTCAGGTTTGGGGTTAGAAGAAGGTTGGCTTCTTTTTCCGAAAAATGTAACAGCTCTAATACACTGCCACCCACCCTCTGCCTTGCAGTACAGGCTTTTGAGCCAAGGGCTTTGGTTGAAAACCCTAATCGTTCTCCTGTCTAGGTGTGGGCGTCCTGGTGGTACCTCAGCTCACATACAACCATGAATAATCACAACCTCCCTTTTTTCCTCTTTCTATATAGGTTGTTTTCCTTTGTCGTTGTGCGGCAGTTAAGCATCAGTGTGAACCACTGATGCTGATATCGCCTTACTTTCACTCTTAGTTCGATTGTTTGTTTGTAGGCACCTTGATGTTGAATGGTTGACGGCTTCGGTAGCTAATCCACTTTCGTTTCTTCTTCCGCTACGGAGTTTACTATTCTCTTCCTAGTTGGATGGCAGTTAAACATCAGTGCGAACAAGTGATTTAGTGTTGCCTTTGATGCTGATGACGGCGGGACTAATGATCCAGCTTTCGCAATTCCAACTTGATGTTCCAAAAAGAAAGACACGTTTTTCCCCTTCTCCCTAGAATACAGAGGGCATGTGTAATGTTCACTAGCCTTTCGAGGTGGGCTATTTAGCGACTATAATAAATAACATTTTTGATAGTCGTACTCCACTGTACACTTGCTAATTTTGCTACTCTATCTCCTTTGATTTTAGTCAAGCTGGTAATTTCGTAAATCCGTCCCTTACTTCGACGTGGTTCCTATGTACACTATTTTCCACGGTCGATAATAATACGCGGAAACAATATGTCGAACGTGTTTCCGTTGTCACGCGTGTTTCCGTGGTGAGAAGCAGACTGGGTATTATTCTACTGGATCGTTCTAACATAGCAAACTGTAAGTAAGGATAAGGTCAATCCTTAGTCGTCGATAAAACGGCGAAGATAAACTCAGTCTATCTAGTACTCATAAGTATGACAGACCGTTTAAACGATACACCAGGCGGGTGCTTACACACAATACCCGCTCCGATGCTATTTTATAAGGCATTAGACATGGCGGGTTCACTTGGAAGCACTACACGAGGTGGGGTCTTACAAGTACAATAAAGAGCTAGCAGAACATATCCCCCATAAACATGCTGAAGGCACGACGAACTATCCACAGCACACAAACACCTTTATTGGTAGCCTGGTGCCACTAACTGGTGGCTTTGAAGGCGCGATGCTAGACGTATCATATACAGATATACAATATATTCCATATATATTCCGTTCAGATTCGTGCCAAAAACTACCCAGTTGCCGGTTTGATCTCTGCGTGCTGCAATAATGTGAGATGAAATCATCACTTCAATTCGAACTGGGACGAAACATTCAACTGCACTACAGCTGATGTGACACATACATACAAGGAATAAGTAAGACCAACACCGCAACAAGCCTATGAGCAAATAACTGACTTTTTGTCCTGACAGGAAAGCAATACTTTTACCAAGACAACTAGGAAAAGAAGGCAGCGGATTAATCGATCAGACGAATGGAGACGAAAGTAGGAAACAGGAGCTTTCGAGAATTCCGTGTAGTGATGTGTAGGATTTCAACATTGTGGCGATCCTATTTACTTATTTATTACTGATTATGTTAGAGTTCCGGTTGTCGTTTGCACCTTTTTGTTGCGAACCATCTTATGTGCCTAAACAGTTGTTTGAACGAGTAGGGACACCGACAGGTAACCCGCGAACTAGAACGTACGACTCACGCCCTGCGCTCGCTTACAGTTCCACCGTATAGTCACCTCGTGTTATTGCTCGATCGTCCCTACATAAATTTAGTGTATCGACAATATGCCCTTCATTCGACTATTGCGATATTCTCGACCGGTAGTCTCGGTTCGCCTTATATTACAAGTTCCCTAGCGACAAGCTGAAAAGTGTTCCCGAACACCCCTACAGAGACAACACCGTTGCAAATTCTGCACCAAGGTCCTCTATGAGAAAGGACATTCAGTATGCTCTCTCGGACACGGGGAAACAAGTGGCCTCCTAAACGAGTATGTGGCTTTCGCCCTTTCCGGACTTGCTGCGACAAGGGCAACAGCGCTGTCTACGGTACAAACAGACGAGGTTGCAGCCAACCTTAAAAACCAAACAATCCGTGAGAGACGGGTAGTGTTGTGGAGACAATTCCTTACTACAGTCTCCCCGAACGAGCAGGTCAGATCAATCCTGAGTGTCGCCTTCTTCCTCGATTTTATCAAGTCGGTTGCCGCGAGCAGACTGTGCTCCAAAGCCTCCAAAAAGCTGTTGGGCCTACTCGTCAAGTTGCCCGTTAAGTTAAGCACTAGAGAAATGTTTAAAATAACTTCCGAGTTGAAATCCGTGTATTCCAGCTTGATGGGTGTCTCACTGTTCTTTACAACAACGAGATACGCACCGTTAAGCGGACAAACTAAGGCATAAATCAAGGCGGACCCTAAGCTGCAATTGAAGGAAAGGGTCACGGTTCCTCCTACTAACTCAGCACACCCGATGGAGTATATCAGTCTTTTTTAGTCCACCTTCTACAGGGCCTTAGATTTCCAACGGAAGGAATATGAAGAAAGGAACTATTCCTCTGCCATCCTTCACGCTACTAATTCCCACACCTCCTCATTATGCCGCTTAAGGGATTCGTCCTCTATAAAGTCTGTCATCGGGACGGCTTGTTGGGTTCACTTCCTGCACTTCGAACCATGCACATCTGGGCGGTTCTGTTAACATGTTTCCTAGGTGAACTCACGTTTTGCCGGTTAAAATTGGCTGCTGCCTAAAAACTCATGCAAATTTTGAGATAGGAAAAAGGCGAATCACCCTCTCAAAGTTCCGAAGAAGGATGTGACCAACAAGGAGTCAGTCGTAATAGATCAAAAACAGGTCGCGCGTCCAACAGGGACACTCATCTACGTTCAAGTCGTGGGGAGGAGTTCGTCGCATCTCAAGAGAGTGCTCAAAACCACCCGTCAATGAAAGGAAATGTGAGTCGGCCACCTGCGTCTCATTTCTCAGCCTTTTCCCTCTTCTCCAGAGCTCCTCGAGCCTTTCTATCTTCCTTCTCAGGCAGTCGAACGAGGAATTAACCCTTAATTACAATTATATAAACCGTCTGACCCCATTTAATAAGATTCCAGGAATCAGAAAATTGGGTTACAATGCAACTATTCATATCTTTGTGTTTACGGAGACCTGGTTTTCAGCAGACATAAATGACAATAAACTGAATGTTTCCGGGTTCCTCCCTGTACCGTGCCGACTCACCCAGGCTGGGAATGGAGAGGTTTGCGACCATCTTCAAGCAGTCTCCTGAAACAGTCATCGAGGATTTTCTGTTCTCTGCTAAATGTTATGCTCTGTGGCTGCGGCTAAATCTGCGCGGTCAACACACTCAGTTGGAGTTGTATGTCGCTCTCCCTCATGCAACATTCCGGATGACGACGCTCTTATAGAAAGTCCAGAAAACTCCGTAGGACTTCGGGGCTTTTTTCATCTAGTTATTATAAGTGACTTCAACACACCCAAAATAAACTGGTCATCAATGTCCTATTCCGACTGTGACAACGAATTGACAGCGTCTCTGGCAATGCTGATAAAGTGAAAAGCGTCGACAGCATGTCACCGCCGCGAAACAGCATCGTCTTTGTCAAATTCCTTCTCTGCTCGATCCAATCATTATAAACGAGAAGTACCTTGCGATCATAGTGGTCATCAGAACGCTACATGGACTTTCGATCTTAACTGCTACTGGTTGCAACAACCAGCGACCAGGCTGATTTTAACGACCTGACAAGCCGTCTTGGTTCATTCCTTCAGTAATTCTGTGGACCTGAATTATCACGCGTTTCAAAACGCAGTTCAAAAGGCAGATGATTTATTCGTACATCGCAAATTGTGTATTGTCTCTTTTAGTCCACCTCTCTCACGTAGAATACGTTGTCTCCTTGACGACCGTTCCCATTTGTTCGTGAAATACAAGTTTACAGGCAACCTAAATGACCTGAACGTATTTTGCATTGTTTGAAATAGGTGTACACGAGAAGTTCGCAAATACATGGAGCTTGTACAGAAAAAGGTCCTACTGAGAGTTCGTGGGGACAAAAATTTCTTATTCAAATATAGGCGTCGATCGAGAAAGAATAAGCATTCGGCTCTTTCTCTACAACTGCCGAACGTGGAGAGTTCATCCAACCCGCAAGTGGCTGCTGAGATATTCAAGGAACACTATTCGGTGGTGTAAAGCGTTGTGCCACCGAACTGGCATCCTATTCTATTTCTCTGGAGCTTTCGACAGCCGCTCAATACTACTGACCTCTTCGTATTTGACGGCGAAAACCACCTACTCAAATTTAATCCACATAGTATGACGGGTCCAGACAAGATTCACCTTATGATCCTCCAAGCGACAGTTTGTTTGGCAGAATCCCAACATAAGCTCTTTAAACAGATACTTTTGGCGGACATTCTCCCTGCGGCATGGAAAGGAGCCACGGTCATGCCAATTATTAGGGCGGAAGACCGGCTTAATCTGGATAACTATCGACCAATCAGCCTCACAAGCATTCCATGTAAGAAAATGGAGCGTTTGCTAAGACGTTCCATCCTGATGCACTTCCTGGAGAATAGTTTTTTGTCTTCTAAGCAGCATGGCTTTCCACCTAATGGATCATGCGTAACAAATATGCTAATTTTCATGGATAGGCTGACAGAGGTAAAGGACAATAGCCTCATCTTAGATGTGTTTTTTTTACTTCGCTAAGTTGTTCGATCGTATTATACATGGCCCTCTAAGGTATAAGCCAGAAGCTTACGACATTCAAGGGGAGGCTTTTCGTTGGATTGCCCTTTTTGGTGATAACAGAACCTTTAGAATCAAAACCAGATCAGACTTCTTATCTCCCTCCCTGATCCTTGCGAGAATGCCTAAAGAGTCAGTGCTCGTTCCTCTTCTGTTTAAGTACATTAACGACCTTCAGACGACATTTCCAGCGACTCCTTTCTGTACGCTAACGATCTAAAAGTCTGAAATGGCAGTGATCCCAGTACACTACAGATAGATCTTGACGCGATTAGGCGGTAGTCAGACGATTGGAGTCTCTCTCTAAATGGCAGCAAGTGTGTACACGTGTCACTCAGTGGATATTCTGGCAAGGCCTTCATAGTGTACTCATCAGAGTAGACATCACGGAATCCATCGGAAGAAGGTATCGCTTGAATTATCTTCTGCGACCATAGCGAGATGGCCGTAAAAAGAGGCTCGTTACTCTTGGAATGATAAAACAGATCTACCCACACACATACAAACAAGCATTTTAAACGCTCTACAAGGTTTATATGAAATCGCCGTTGGAGTACGTCAGTTGAGTCATGGGCACCTGCTTGAAGAAAGATGTGCTCGCTGTTAACCGTATTCGGCGCGCAGCCACCAAGCTGGTCACTGGCATGCGGTATGTTACTTGTGAGGAGCGACTCGAAATCCTTGATTTGTACCCACTTGAGTTTCGAAGACCATGTAGCGACTTAATTTTTACACTTTCCTTTCAGCGTAAGACTTGTCGAGTAGTGATCTATTTTAAAGGCTGCTAGCTGTTGACGGAATCATGATAAGAGGTTTCACAAGCTCCGTCTTCGAACCTCCTTTAGGCAACAATTCTTATCTTACAAAGGTATCGATGATCAGAAGGATTCCCTTTATGAGGTCGTTAGTTGCACCTCTGGGGATCATTTTGAAACATTGGCAGATTCGCACTTAATTAAAACCTTGTTAAATTCGTAATCCGACTACGTTCTTTTTACTTGCTGTAAACCCTAAGAGCGGTGTTACACCCTGTACTCAGTGATTGTGTTTTTGATCAATGGACTTTCGCTAGATAGTGAAACAGACGAATTGAATGGAACCAGGTGATTTGGGTCTCTAGCCTCGTGTGTTAGTCACCGAGTTGGGTCAAGGTATTAATGATCATTTCTGCACTCGCCTCAACGTTTGCAGAACCGGAAAGTGTGCGAAAACAGCATCGGATGGTTTCTTGTGGGCAGAAAGTGTAGTATTTGTGAGGATATCGCGTCTCAGGTTGTTTCGGTATATGTCTGTGTTTCTCGATAGTTTCCGATTCTCTGGCAACTTCAGTTTCTGAGCGGACGCTGGGGGATCACTCGTTCTCCCTACTCGCGTGTATCGCTTAGAGAAGGAGTGTACTGCATGGGTGTGTACTGAGTATAACAATCAGCATCCGAGTACCGTGGCTGGGAAGCATCATCTTTATGTGTGGTACAGTAACGTGTCCACATTCACCTCTGATACAGCTGAGACAGAAGAGTAACAACAACAATACCTGGAACAAGAGGAACAGGTGTTAACGATAGGATGAAGAGATTATCGTGAGCGAGTATAACGTTAACAGGTGGTTGGTGCAAAGGGGCTGAGCTTGATGAGGCAGAGTCAGGTGAAAAGCACGCATACAAAGACAATCAGATCGGTAACGCACATGTGCATGCTGGAAATAACATACAAACACACACGCGTCGAATACAACGTCCGTCATCATCATCACAGACAGCAATACATCAGTGGTTCACACTGGTGCTTAATTGTCACACAACCACGAAGGAAAAAAAGAAGGGCAGGGGAAGAGGACCCAACTATTAAAAACAGCTACGACTATGTTCAAACGGAAAATCAAAGTGCCTACACCTTGCAAACAAACAACCGAGCTGTAGGTGGAAGTAAGGCGTCATCAGCAAGACAGCTTCCTTACGGCTTTCACTGCTCCGCATCATTAAGTGCACTCACTTCAGACAACTCGACCAAACGATAACATTCACGCCACTGAGCTCGGTTAGCCGCCATCTCACTCAAATCTCAAGCCACCGACTTTGTGGGTCGCGAGGGCTCCAGCCCGGGAGACGAACCCGATCTACAGTGACCAACCCATTAGCGAACGATTTCATTTGTCTACGCCAGGTCATCATCTGTCCAGTCAGCCGAAGAGTCGACAAACAGTGCTCGGTGTGGCAAACGACTAGTTGACATTCTTAGTGCATGACCTAACCTCCTCGTTGCTTACTCGCTGGTGCCACGCGATACGAACGATTGAACGCAGACATAGGTGGTCAAATACCTGAAGACGGTTCACGTCCTCTACCTTAAGCGGCCAGGTTTCACTGCCGTAAAATAATACAGCCCTCACTGTTATCTGATATATACGACCCTTAAGTTTCAGAGAAACACCTCTCTTTCGCCAGAGGTATTCCAGATTGGCGAATACCGCTCTAGTCATGGAAATACGCACCTCTATTTCATTCCCTGCACCGCCGCCGCCGAGACAGCTTCCCAGGTATACAAACCGGTCAACAACCTCCATGGCCTCAGTACCTAACATTAAATCTACGTAATCACAGCAATCCTGAAGAAGCACTTTGCATTCCGAAGCTGCGAATCGCACTCCTAAGTATTTCGCACAGTGCGAGATAGTGTCCATTATTATTTGTGCTGCTTGAAAGTCGACAAATGGCAACATCTTGTTGTCAGCATAATCAAGATCAGTCAGTCTCTCACCAGGTAGGAGGTCTACACCAGCATCTTGTGACTGCCGGAGACAATCATCCATTATTTCGTCCATCACAAAATTAAACAAAAATGGTGAGTGGACAGTCTTGATGTACACGGCTCCTGGTGTTGAATCTACTAGAGAGTTCGCCGTAAACCCTAACCTGAGCAGAAGTATGGGAATAAAGCGCCCACAGTATGTTCACATAATTAGTAGATATACCCCTGCGTTTAAGCTACTCTAAAAGAGTAGATCGATCCACCGAATCGAATGCACCTTTATAGTCGAGAAATATGGCAATCGTTGGCCAGCGGTACACATGACGCTGCTGCAGAATTTGATGGAGGGTCAAAATATGATCTACATGACCCCGCCCAGAACGAAACCGTGCCTGTTCTTCCCAAATGTTTGACTCCCGAACTGCAGTGAGTCGACGAAGTATAATGGATGTAAGAACCCTAGAAATGACTGGGGTCAAACTAATCCCCCTATGGTCTTCGTAAGAGCCTCGGGCTCCTTTCTTAAATATGGAAACTATTGTCGAGTGGCCCCAACACGTAGAGATGGTCTCCGCCATCCATACGTGGTTAAACAACTGAATCAAGGCATTTACTAACGCCTTTACACCTTCTGTGAATAGTGCCGGCAGATCATCCGGATCAGCAATCCTATTACGATTGAGGGCCGAAAGGCGATCGCGAACCTCAGTCTCAGTGGGTGGTTCCAAATCTACCGACCAGGGTGCTACATCACAAGTTTGTGGCTGCAACACAATAGAAGCAGGAGGCCAGCTAAATTGACTATCAAAGTGTTTCACCAAACGCGCTAAGCTTCTGGACTTATTATAGATTAGTGTACCATCGGCTCCGCCGATAGCTTCACTGACAGACGGTGGCCTGGGACCAGTGGCACGGATTAGCTTAAAGAGTTCGCCGGTGTTCCCGAAAGCAAAAGCGATTTCCATTTCCTTAACGTTTTCTACTAACCAAGCCTCCCGATCAGCCTTTAGACTACATTTCAGTTTCCTATGGATATTTCTTCTAGACGTATGTGAACTACTAGGAGAAACCTTCCGTCCGGCTTCTAACAACTCCAGAGATTTCTCTGAAATCCAATGTTTGTTTGGCCCATGTATCCCTGTGACGTATGCTATAGTACGTGCTTTCCGAATGGTCTGTGAGATTTGAGTCCAGCAGCTATTAGGATCTTCGGAGTGAGAACTACTAAGGCAGCTTTCTAAGTTGGTTTGGTGCTCATGCTTTACCGATGGTAAAGCCAGTTTTTCAACAGCCAGTCGTTGTTGTCGGTGGGGTCGTTGCCCAGCAAAAGAAAGAACAAAACGACAACGAACCAACGCATGATCTGAACCCAAGCATGTGCTCCAATAAGAACGACAGTCTTGAATAGAACCCCGCCACCTATAACTATGTGGTCTACCTGAGACCAGGCCTGATTCGGAGCAGGCAGGCGCCAAGTATAGCAATGAGGGGAACGATGCCTAAAACTAGTGTTGACTAAAAATAGCTTATACTCAGCGCACAGCTGCAACAATCGCCCTCGATTATCTTACCGATGTGAAGCTATCCCAAACCTGCCATCTAAATGAGATTAGGCCTCACCAAGGCGGCCGGCCAGAACATTCATATCTCCAGCCAGAATGACCAAATCAGTGCCATCTGTCGACTGAAGGAGAGCGGCCAGATCCAAGTAAAATGCGTCCTTGACGCCGACGTCACTACAGTCAGTAGGAGCGTAAGCGGACAATAAATAGATTTCTGAAAGCCTTACGCCTAGAGTTGGTCGCAACTGAACCTGCCAAGCGGACAGCACAGTCTACTGTTAACAGGAATCCAATCTACCAATGCGACTGTGGCCGTCGTGCTAAGGACTACACCTACTCCAGCCTGACCTGTAACAGCGGCTGAGGAGTCACCCAAAGTGTATAACCAGTATCGGGTAGACAATGCGGGTGCTGTTAGTTCCATACGCTGACTACTGTCTTGGATCCTAGTGTCCGAGATACAGCAGATATCGACATGCAATGAGTCTAACGTTCGTGCAAGAGCGGCCTGTTGACCTATCTGTTTTAGAGTGTGAACGTTGAAGGCACCAGTATTAATTCGCATTCTAAGTCTAAGCAAGGGACGAGGGAGGCCTGAAGCTGAATGGCAAGAGACGGAACTTACCGGCTCAATGTTACCACGGTTAGCTACATCTGTTATGGGACTTGTGGAGTAACTATCAGAAATGGAGGTTGGAAGGGGCCTGAGAACTAAATTTGATAGGACAATGGGGGAGGGGTCACCGGTAGCATGTTTTCGCCTATCCACCCTGCTGTATGCAGCAGATAGGGCGACCTGGTTTATACAGCGAGACGGTCGATGCAGTATGGAATTACTGGTGTTGTGATTATTCATGGTTGTATGTTAGCTGAGGTACTGCCAAGACGCCCAGACCTAGACAGGAGAACGATTAGGGTTCCCAACCAAAGTCCTTGGCTCAAAAGCTTATACCGCAAGGCAGAGGGTGGGTGGCAGTGTACCAGAACTGGTACGTTTTCCGGAAAAAGATGCCAACCTTCTTCTAACCCCAAACCTGGAGAACCGGAAGATTGGTTTGTCAGACCTCTACCTATTGGCCTGCCTAGTATGAATGACTCTATCGGTGTGGTGGCCACACCGTCCAGTTTAGCTTAATAAGTCATCGAGATGCGCAAGCCGTCACACCATGTCAACATCCAGTCTCGCTGTGACAGTCTGTGCTCGTCTGTAGGGTCATCTTGGTAACAATCAGTCATCAAGACGCTCCTTGGACGTCTCAAGAGTAGCAGCATCCAAGAAGTATGCCAGAATGGCGTTCCAAGTCGGACAAAACCGGATAACAGAACCGCTGCCTGCAAAGTAAACGACTGAGAGTCATGTCTAGCTCAGACTTGTCTTTCTAAGTTGGTCGTCTCCGCCAGCTTGAAGAGGTTTCGACTAGGGCGACCCTTTGTAGACATAATTTTAAAGGCCAGCATCATGTCTCCCCTCAGTTGTCTGTGTGCCAATATGGAGGGGTTGTAGTGATCAGCGATAGTGTGGCTTCTCTGAAGACCCCGCGCGGTGACCGTGTTTTCTCGTTTGTTTGTTCTGCACGCATGATTCTGTGTACGCCTGCTATAGGAGACCTGGTATGAACCCAGTGCCACTTTCTTCACTCGTGTAACTAATGGCACTCAGCGAACGCTTGCCCTTTTCCCAATGACTCATGTGTTATTCTAATCTTCAAGGGCTTTTATCCCGGACCTTTTAGAGCGTTGTTTAACGCACCCGAAGGTTCTGCGCAGTTTTCCGCTGGACGCGCTTGTGAGTGTCGCCGAGTAGGCTGCAATCCACCTCGCGTTTTTTTTACTTTCTCTTGGTTGCTGCCGCTGGTCCCAAACTAGGCTAGAGTTAACTGCTTATCGCATTCCCAAACACTTGGAAATATACGGTTCGTTTCCAAACCCTACTGCGTTCTTTAATCCGATGTTTGTTGAGACTACGTTTCGATTGCTCTTCAGGAAATACGTTTTGAACTGTTAACGGACGAGGGTCTAGCGTATACCCATTTGTCCACTACATAGTTTAGAAGCTCCTGCTGGACAGTACATGGGTACAGGTAGAAAACCGTAACATTTTTCTTTGAATGTCGCTGTACAGATTGAAGGATGGCTAGGTCTCTTTCCTGGTATGAAGCGCACGCTTCGTGAGACCAAAGTTGGAGGCAAACACAGACATGCGCATTTCTGTGTTCGCTTCCAACTGAGGTCTTACTGTAACGTGCTGCGGAGTGGTGGCACTGAGGAGCAGCGTTTCTCTGAAGGACGGGGGGCCAACGGGAATCTGGAACAGTAACAGGAACCGACAAGCATGAGACAGAGGCCCAGTAAGTCATGCACATAACTTACACAGTCGAAAACCAAAACGGCGTCAATCACAAGACAGCAAGCTGCACTACATTACTAATGTACGAAAGATGCGCCAAAAATATTAAAATTAAATTGAAAGTAAGAAAATAAGGTTCAATCTGTTATACCCGTGATCTATACAACGCAAGTATGCATATATTAAACGCAAGATGCAACCGCCTTGCGGAGAGCCGGCCAGAAATGGGTAACCATTAATGGGAAACTAAGAAATTAATTACTCACGCATGACCTTGAGCTGACCTTCCTATGGGTGATTAGTGTAACTGGCAAGTTCACGGGGTCACGGGATTTTGCAGGTCCATAATAGTCTCCGACCTGTTATTGATCCGCTTCTGGGTGGCGCGGAACGAGGAGTTTGGTCAGGGTCAATCTTGAGTTGAGAGGGATCGTGGAAGCATAAGCACAGAGTTGTTAAGAGAATAGAAGCAAAGCAGAGATAGTATGGTGCATGGATCCAGTTGTCTACAACAGGCAAACGCAAACGCAAACGCGCATATGCACTCACCCACAGGACATGTAACAGGACATACATCCAGACACTCATCAGGCAAAGAGCACGAACAGATACATCACAACAAGTTTCGGTCTCCCACGGATCTGAACCTATATCAAGGTCAAGGTCAAGGCGCGTGGTAAAATTTTTGCTGCATGTCGTGTTTTTTTTCACATTTTGGGGACGAAACGAGTTTGAGGAGCTAAATCAACATTTACTCCTCCATCAAAACCGGTAAATTCTGTGTTCGATTAACTGTCGGCACATATTTCTCCCCCAGATTATCAGAAGATGACGCTCGCCGTTGTGGAAAAGCCATCGTTGGACCTACAGTGTGCAGGGGGCATCGGAAAAAGGACTCAAGCCTTTAAATGTGACATTTCCGAAGGGTGGTTGCACCGTACCTGCGCTTCAGTCACCGCGGAGCTATACAATTACCCCAAGAAGAGTTGTTCGAATCGGCTTAAATTTTGTTGCTTATGCCCAAAGTAGTTATGCACACCCCCCTGCAGGCATTCAGACGGAGGAAGCTCGACCAAGATCTACGAAAGCATACCCATCACGCAATCAGTTTGTGATAGTCTTTAACCTTTCTGAGGCTACCACCCAAACCTCCCAGTCAAGGTTGGATCATGACGTTGCTGCTTTTCGTGAATTGTGTCAAGATGTTCACAACTGAGGAGGAAGATTTAGCTGCTAAAACAACAGTACGCTCAGCATTTCGACTTGGCCGGAAGGCGAATAATACCAGTGTATCACGGCGACCACTCAAAGTGGTTCTGAGGGGTATATTGGAAGCTCGCCTGCTCTTGCGGCGGTCGTGAAAGGTGCTCTGCGTGGACGTCCGCATAGCGAGGGACCTGGCCCCAGAAGATCGTGAACGCCCGAAAGCTGCCCTGGGGGAATTGCACGATAGAAAAGACAAGGGGCAGTCCGACTTGTTTACTCAGAACTTTCGGGTCAAGCGGAGAAAGCCTCAAGTCCGTTTGAAGCCCCTAGTGTTCCCCCTGTTTCCCATAGACAGGGTGGTGCGGCAGAGCCTCCTGTAAGACTACCCATCACTCTTCCCCTAGTCCAGGGAAGTGGAAGCAAGCTTACATCGGTCGAGAGTGGTGTGCTCAAACGTTCGCAGCCTCTTAAACAACCTGGATGAGATAGAGCAATAGGTTGGAAGTAATAACCCCGCAGTCATGGGCCTTGCTGAGACATGGTTGTCAGAGGACGTGATGGACGCCGAAGTCTCCTCCCACGGATATACCCTCTTCCGCTCGGGCCGTTCCAGTATTAGTGGTCGATAAGCAGGAGAGGTTATGCTTTTTATCCGTAATAACGTTTCCGCCACTCTCGTGTTAGCCAGAGCCGATGACGACGGTATTTACGGGGGACTGTGGTGCAAGATAAAGTTAACTCTGAACAGCGCTATAATGGTCGGCGTTGGTGTAAAATCGTAGATAACCTGCTGGCTCTCGTGGAACGGTTCGCACCGGTGTCTCGTGGTCGTTCCCACTGTAAGGGGCCACCGTAGTTTGATGTCAAACTGCATGCCATTCTTAGGCGCAGACACCGACAGTAGATTAACTACAGCGATGGCCATGGCGCCTACGATGCCTACCAAAATGCACGGGATGAGTGTAACGCCATGAAGATAAGGAAGCGTCAGCAGTTCGAGGAAAGGCTGGCCGTGGAATAGGCCACAGCACCCAAGAGGCTGTGGGCGTACGTCCGCCGGAGGACCAGAACTGAGGGAAAATCCCGACACTGAGGGATCAGAGCGAAAACGAGGTGGTTGAGGACCGGGATAAAGCTCAGCTACTGGCTGGACATTATGCTTCTGTTTACTCCCAGGATAGTGGTGAATCTGCTGTGCCTGATGACATTGGACCATTCCCGATCGACACGTTATTTAGCGTTGACGAGGTGGAGCGCGAGCTTCGATCGATCGATGACAACAAGTCCCCCGGCCCGGATAACATCCACTCTTTATTAATGCGCGAACAGGCGATGGAAGTGGCTGTGCCACTGACGGACCTGTACCGACAGTCTTTGAACGGAGGTAAACTGCCAACGTAGTGGAAACGGGAGGTGACTGCACCTATATTCAAGGGAGGAGGGCGATCGGAAGCTGTCAATTACCGATCAAAATCCGTGACTAGCGTACTTGGTAAAGTAGTGGAGCGATTGATTGCCCGTCGTCTTCAGGGGCATTTGGACCAACCCTCGACGCTCAGTGAGAGGCAGCACGGTTTCCGAAGGGGGCGATCTTGCTTGACGAACCTCCTGATTGCCTGAGAGCGATGGATGGAAGCGAGAGCAGACGACAAGACTCTGGACGTAGTGTTTCTTGACTTCAGTAAGGCGTTCGGCAGAGTGCCCCAGAGTCATTTGCTCACCAAGTTGTTGGCGTACTCTGTTAGCTTGCCTATAACAAATCGGATAGCAGACTTCCTGCGTAGTAGGTCGTTCGCAGTAAGGGTCAGTTAAAAATCATCGGAATGGTTGCCTGCCCCAAGTGGTGTCCCGCTAGGGTCAGTACTCGGGATTTTATCGTTTCCGGTCTTTATCAACGACCTACTGGACCAGTTGCAGTCGCCTGCCCTCGTCTTCGCGGATGACATGAAAGTGTGGAGGCAGTCTCTTCAGACAAGGATAGTGATATATTGCTACAAGACTTAGATAGGATTTCAACACCTCTGATGAAAAACAGCCGACTTATATCTGTTGAGCCGGTGACAGTCGTCGCCGTTCCTAGCTGGCTTGCAGGCTTGATGGTGATGCTTGTCGAGTTCGGAATATGCATGGTCAGGTGCACTTCTTCGCTCTGTGTCGGGAGTTTTGGTGGTACCAACAATACCCTGATGGACTGTGGGGGTTAGATCGTGTGGTTCGTGCACGGCTTCCGGGTGGATGTCTTTTCGGCTCATTAATCTGCACGGCCATACTGTCCATAAGATGACACATCTTCTCTATCGAAAGTTTTAGGCCATCGCCTTTAGTTGAGACTGAAGGGGAGGACGTGGGGAAAACGATGATTGCGGCGCACATCGTTTCCGAGGGGAGGGTTTCTGGTACCTTGTTCGCAAGAGCTGCCATTTTGTCAACAGAGCTGTCGTCATTCATGGCGGCCAAAATGTGTTGCACCACTGACGGCAACTTTTTTGCTCACAACTGCTTCAAGATGGCGTTATCGAGCTTCCGCGAGCCTAAAAAGCCTCTCACATAACGTAACAACTGAGACGGGGACCGGGCGCCTGGCTCGACTGAGTTGAACAAGTCATGTAGAAGATCAGCTTCTGACTTCCCAGTCCGTTTTATGGTGGCGTCTTTTAGAATGGTATAACGGAAATCGGATGGGACTGATTCCCACGGCAACATCAAATGAAAGGGATTACACTACGTTTGAGAATTGTATTTTCTCTGATGTTATCCGCCTGGTGGTAAAGACGACCTCAATCTGGTGGAGCCACAGTCGAAGGTTTCGGGCTCTGTACTGGGGCAATTTTAAAGCAACACTTTGTTCAGCTTTAATGTCAGGGTTCATATTGTCGTCGAGCATTGATAATATCAAAAAATGGGCTAACAGTTTGGAAAAATAGGCTACAATAGACAAGACCGCCAGGTAATGGTATGCTCCATGGAGGAGGCATCAGCAAACCCCCTAGTTAAATCTCCAACTCTTAAATAGGATCACCAGAATAGCACACTTCCGTAGGTATGCTGTCATAGACGTATTCGGTTCTCATCTTCCCCCAACTATGCAGGCCTTCTACCAGATGGGGGGCCTTTTCCGAACTGCTAGTGACTTTAATTCTGGCTTCTGTTACTAGTTATACTTGTTAACCAACTTTGTGTAACGTGAAGAAACCGAACAGCGGCGTTCTTTTCAAGCAGAGGTCTCAACGGTAATCATGTGGGAAGAAACAACATAAACAGACAGGAGCCAAAATCTCAGTAAGTGGTGCACTGGACTTATACAGTAGAAGGCCAAAATCAGGCTGCTTTACATTAGCCCAGTTAGGTTCTGGTCAGGTCAGGTCAGTTTCCTGTACACGTAGCTCGATTGATCTTTGCGGGCTGCAACAGTGTTTTTACGGGAACATGCTTACGATCACTCAAAGTGCATAGTGTACACGATCCACAGTAATATTTGGTAATTTATTTTTGTACACTTTGTTTAAATATATATCGTTTTGTTAACTTCATCTACACACTTGTTTGAAACCACTATCATCACTTTCTGAATTAAATCGTCAACACGTATTGTCTCTATCTTCGTCAGTGGTGCGGATTTTTGGGTTGGTAAAGTGATTGGACCGTGAAATATTCTAGTTCCGTGTAGTGGCTGGCCCGCCGACGCTCGACGTTCACCATCCCACGCCTCGTGCGAAATTATCCGTCGGCAATTGTGTTGTTCCACGTATGATGCCTCAAGGCCGAAACGAATAAGAAACGGCCAGTTGGGCACGGAAGGAGATTTTTTAAAGTATTCATAAAATATTAAAATGCGTATTACGGGACAGATATATAGGTGTCATCGAGTATAATAGTTGTGTTGCAATGAGAAAAACCAGCTATACCTAAAATTGTTCGTATTCTCACTTTTGTTGAGAAAAATGTGTTGCCTTTTTTTTCCATAAAAGCGTCGTGTTGGCTTTCCTGAGCAATTTTACGTCCTGAAAATGTTCTCATCGGAATTTTTGTTGTGGAAGACATTTCCGCGTATAAAAACCACTCAATTTTCAGTGGTTTCGGAGATATAACTGAATTTGTAATTTTCGGCCACGCTGCGTTTGCATTGCAAAATTTGCAACGCAAAATTTTACAGTAACTCCTAATGAAAGCTGTGTCGTCAGGGTTGTTGATTAGCTGTGCATCAGAATTATAAATTCAACCTGTTTTCCTTATAGTATTTCTGGTGGAGAACGGTTTAAGTCATCACATTATTGGTTCTACCTTCTGTATAGTGTCAACATAGGTCACACGTCCCACCCGTTGGTCGTGTTTCGGACCTCATCTCTGGTGCTGTCTTTCTCCATTGCGGTGGTTATTCAGTCCAGCGGACCTTGACTTACCACTGAGTCTGTGGCCATTGCCACTAAACCCATTTCTCATTACTGTTGTTCTATTACATAGTTGAATATAAGCTGTATAGTTGCGCTCGATATAAATTAACCCGCTTGCTTAGTTCGGTTGTTATTACTAATGCGTCGAAGCTAGCTTTGGGGTTGGGTTAAATTAACTTTTTCACGTCCACACTCCTGGAATCACCACCGAGTCACTCCTGTTATACCTATACGTCTTCCGGTTTATTCGTAAGCTTACTTAGGTCTATCGGCTACCGTTACAACAGTTATTTGGTGTTACCATATTTTGGTCATTTTACCGTTCGACTGATCAGGCCATTATAAGTGTCGAATTTGTTAAGCACTATCTCGGCTAACTTGAGCTTGCATCAACAAGCGGGTGGTTAAAATAACCTTGGAATATTGTGTGATCGAACGAAACTAATGCGGCCGGTCGAGAATAACAAAACGAGTACAGGAAGGGCATATTGCTGACCAGCGAGGTTAACGCGAGAGTAAGCGAATACCGGGACGAAACGATAACAGAGCGGGGCGACAGGCGAGCATGCAGCGGGGTCATACTTTCGAGTGCACGGGGTACTAGCTAGTACCTCTACTTGTTCAAACAAATGTTTTAATACTTACAAGATTTGAGGACAAAAAGAGTAAAAATGGCACCCGCAGCTCTAACATAATCGACACTACCGAATAGGGTCGCTACAGAGCTCCCTCCTAGGAGGCAACCAGAGGATTGACTTTGTCATGGTTGCGGTGTTTTAGTTAGCCGGAACCGTCGACACTAGCATGACTGGTCCAGTTTACTCCTGTCACACAGTTGGCGTCCACGACCGGTGAAAGAACAAGGCAGAACAATCGAAAATGGTTTGACGGAGCACTGTTTGGAAAGTTAATAATAATGGGCAAGTAGGGGAATTGGTGACCGGCTAGTTTTAATTAACCTAATGGGGTCGTAGCCTTGTTCGCGTCCATCGTAGGCGGTCTTTGCAGAAGTTCGAGTTTTCCAGCACCCCTCGCGGTGCGCGGTTTTGGCGTCCAGGTCAACCCTCAATACCTATAATATGCAGTAATTGTTAATGGAAAACAATTACTTCAGCGCGTTTCTGCGTACATTGTGTCTAAAAGAATCGACCGTTTTCTTTTTTATATTCTTTTTTATGGAAAAAATCTTGTCGACAGCGTTTGCTCTAGGTAAAGGTGTCTAAAATCAACTCGGTAAAAAATGCAACAACAAAAACAACAAAAACAGTAAGAGCCAGATACGGCGGACATCCACATAGTCTGCAAATCGCATCGGCCCACGCAAATATCGACCACGTCTGTTCTGGAGACTTCGCTTCGTCGAGGCAGGCGGAGTCGTAATCGAAACCGGATCTGTACAAACGTTGTCAATGCACTAGCTGTTGAGGATTTTATTGGCCGTTAATCGATGGTCACACTGGGTACCTTTAAAAACGCTGTCTTCAGTCACCTGATGGAGATAATCTTGCGTTTACTGTCGTGTTCCAACGCGTAAATACGCAGGCTGGACCTGTAAAGGGTGGGTGTAAGTGTTATCGAGGAGTAACCGCATGCACCAAAACGTGAAAACATGTTGACAGACTAGGATCTACAGACGTTGACACCGTCTGTTCTCTTAGTAGGGTCGGTCGGAGTCGTCTCATGTGCTGGGCCAACCAATCGCTGCAATCCGCGAAATTGATGGGTTCCTTTGCGCGTGAGACAACCAACAGTCCGGGTAAACGTAAGGAGCGCCCATAGGCTGACTGCGCAGGGGTTGTATGTATTGAACCGTTCACTAAAGATTCGGGTTCACAACGAGTTACGCGTATTTTGTTAATCCAAAAATGCCTTTCTCAATATCCAACGGCAGAGAGGATAATCTTTCTTTGGAACGGTTGGTGAGAAGGCGCTCGTGAAGACTGGATTTAATGTGGCATTGATTGAATCAATGTACACAAAAATTAAATACCTCACTTCGAATGTGAAAAATCAGCAGAAACTGAATGAAGAATGCACCCGTGCCACAAATTTGACAACTAGGCGCAGGTCAATAATGGGGGACGATAAAACGGAGTTGAGTTCACTCCGACAAATGGTCATTAGTTGGGTCGGGGCAAAATGAGTTCACGCATCAAGAAGTGGTAAGAATTATAAATTACTCAAGAAATAATATGGCAGAAGAATGTCTCATTATGACGTTTAGAAATGTACATGGCTCAGTTCGAATAAGAGTAAGTGAAAGGGTTGTAGTAACTGGCGTGAGAGAGAAAATGATTAATGCTGTTTATTCTTAGGGAGAATATTGAAACTCAGAGCCAACCTTCAACGCTAATCAAGCAAATCACAGTAACCTAAAAATGCTGCAGCAGACCTCAACAAAGTCAACACTGGGCTCCGAAAACCAGCTGGTTTTCCAAACTCGAGGCGGCAGTAGGAACAACAGCGATCGGTCGGTTCAGTAAAGGGATCCGTACACTCTTACCCGTAGCAACCTGGTGTTACTCTCCGGACGGTTCTAGAGGACAGAGTGATCTGATCCCTCGTCTGACGGCAGTGCCATCTGAAGTTCTTACTGACACCTGACGTAAGTGTCCATCGTCACCAGTAAACACCCCGGTGATTACACCTTGGAGCCGAACACCCCTGGAGGCTTTTTCGTAAAGATGGGCTAAGTCAACTACTTGAAGATTGCTCGAGGACTTCCGCCACCTAAGTATAATCTGCAACTGGAGCAGATATTCACGCCTCTGTCGTTTCCATAACATACAAGAAAAGTCCTGTGCTTATCTCCGTCTCTTGGTGTGACGTTCACGCAATGTCACCTAGTCTGCAATTAGACCCAAATTCAAACAAAACAAGAACAACATCAGTGTGATGAAGCACCTGGGAAGTATCTGGATCGTCATAAACAGGCATGAATGCCCTACAGTTAACGATTCGCTGAACTTCCACTGTTTGGTTGTTGGGTGACCCATTATTTATTTTTCGCGTTACTGACGGCAGTTCTTGTCTTATTGTTCGAATCATTCTTTCCCAAGCCCGGCACTTTTCAGCTGCACCCGCAAGACTGAAATATCAATTAATTGCTTGATCTAATAGCCTATCGTTTGAGGCACGCTGGTTCAAATACCGTAACCTTCGTCTTAGATCCAAGTCGGCTCCAGCAAAGTTGGAACCGTTTTCACCGTGAGTGGCTTCCGGCGTGCCTTATCTTCCCAAAATTCGGATCAGGGCCAGGAGAAATGGATCCGTAGATATAAAATTGGCTACTTCTATGTGAACGGCACGAGTTTACAAACAGGCCAGTATACAGCCACAATGTTTGTTCCTGTTTCTTCTTAGACGCATTTTGAATGGGCCGAAATATCCCACCCTGCAGTACCTGAATGAGAAACTGCCCGCCGACGCTCTCATCGACGGGATTAAAACCACCGTCTAAGTGCACTTTTGGGGTGACTGCGCTCACCTAACACACATTTAATAGCAACCATACTGTAACGAATCACGCCTGATCGTTGAGTTACGCGTAGCCCACAAACGGATCCCCAAAATGAGAACAAGATTGGATCCAACAATTTCTACGGTACTATTGAGCAAATGCATCAATAATTACAAGGGGCAAACCTCAATCGTTCGCGACGATAGTTTCGTCCAGCAAAATCAATAGCTTCTCAACAGAACCAACAAGGTCAAAGGTGAACCGTCACGCCAGCGGGCCAGGGCAAGAATGGCCACTCGCGCCGCGGAGATTTAATGACAAATTAATTCAATAAAACAAAACGGGGTGGGTGAGGAAGTGGGGACAAGTGTCAGGTTAGTGGGAAAAAATAGGGAATGCAAACGATGGGGACGAATTTTCTCAGTTCATGGATCAACAAATTTACACATACCTCTCAAAATCCAAAACCGTCATTCAGTGTTGTCAAGCTCATGCAAGACACCCATGTACTTTTCGGATCGGTGGTAGTGACGTATCAAAAGGTTTGTGACAGCCTCATGACGGACTGATCATCAAGCTCGCGCTGGCTCCATTCTCTGATCGGATTCTACCGCCAAGATACAGTACTCCGTCTATCGAGGTTTGACACAAGTTTTCAAGTCTATCCGCCCTACGAGGGTTGGTTGCGGACGTCTACAGTACCCTAAAGTCCTTGCCGAACTGGCGCTGTTGCACGGACTTTATTGTATTGAAACAAGAAGCGTTTGATTCGGATGCAAGAAGGGGTCCTACTTTGATTGACGACCTTCGTTGAGCGCTTATCACCACCGACACAATGCTAACAAAACGCGACAACCAAGCGGCGGCTCGCAGTAACTTAGAAAACCTGGGTTATCTTGGTACCAGTTGGTCCAGTATAAAACTAAAGTTAAATGTCGTGGTGACCACGAGAGTGCGTTCAATCTCGGGGTCCTCTTTTAAGGGGCCTGAGAAAGGCTTGAGTCGGCTGATGGCGACTGTTTTGGCGAACCGTAAAAGTCTTGGGTTAGAATGACGTCACAGGGCTCTGAATGCACAAGATGAATCAACAACGTGACGAGCGATCAGGGCGTGTCTAGTGACTGAGGGAGCTGGCTGGTTACGCGCTTCACCAACAGTGCCGTTCTCAGGCGGCACGGTCTTCTTAACCCATTTTGGTGGATGACCTTTCGCTCTGGAGCTCAGGCATCTCTCGGTTCTGCCTATGTAACTTTCTCCACAGTTACATAAAAATTGGTTAATAAAGTGTGGAGTGGCACCGATAGGCTGATCTTCCTAAACTGAAGGCACCAGTAACTCCTGGGTCCGAGCGATTACGCTGAGTTCAGCTGCAATGAAAGTTCGCCTAATCGAATTCCTCAACCGTTGTGTTGTTTGGTACATGGTATAACTACCCTTAAACGACGGTTCAATGTGGACCATTTTCTCTACAGTGACCACCTATTCCGATGGTACGTATTTTCTGCTGAGCCTACCTTCGAATTTTCGAGAGTAACCATTTGACTGTAGGACGGAAGTAATCGGATCTAGTTCTTCCGCGAGACTGTCATGCGTACAGTTTCGCGTTGCTAGTATAAAAAGCGTATTCACTAGCGTTCGTTTATGATGCACCCGTGCGAAGCTGCTGAAGTTTATGTAGTGACCAGACCACGTGGATTTTCTAGATAGTTCTTTTAACTAAACCATCTTCTCGACAACTTGTGAGTATGTTTAGGAACGGCAGACAGCTGTTGACATCAAATTCACAAGCAAGCTTCAATTCAGGGTGACGACTATTTAATTGTTGTACTAGGTTATCTATCACCTGTTTAGATAGACTGAATATGGATGTATCGTCGACATAAAGCTTGCAATATGGCAGAATTCCTATTTCCGCAGCTAGTTGTTGCTCAATTTTTATCAGCAAAAAGCCTGTTAAGATGGGACTCAGTGGACTTCCCATAACTACTCCGTCTATTCGACGGTAGGACTGCTCGAGAAAACAAAGACTGACATTCTGAGTGAGGAGCAGCAAAGTTTCTCTCAATATCTCAGTCGGAAGTTAGACCCGCTTCAGCGTGCTCACAAATATTGTCAGTCGTTTCATGTAGCAGAACAATTGTGAACAGTGACTGAACACCTACAGAGCACATCAGTTCGTTAGCAAGATTGATTTTTTCCAGGTCACTGACCAATTCAAAAGAGTCCTTAATGGAGTGTATCTGAAATGTTTGTCCCAATAGGGTTAAGGTAGCGACTACTCAGCGTGCCAATTTACGGTAATGGGAGTTAGTCATTGCCAAAATTGGCCTAAGTGACATCCCAGGCTTGTGCGTCTTTGGTAGGCCATAAAGTTGGCGTGTTGACGATCCACGGGGTTTGGGAAATTTATACGTTTCTTCGTCAATAGTCGTCAACTGTAAGAGCAGCTGAAAACGTCGTCTTATGCATTCCTCTATTTCGGTGACGTTATCCGCTTTCTGTATTAGCTGAAACTGCTTCTGTACATACGCATGTGTGTCTAGAACGACAGCCCCACAGCCCTTATCCGGCTCAAGTATAACAACGGTTTTTGACTCAGGCTCCCTTAACGATTGCAAGTATTTCCTCATGACTTCACACCGGCTACTACTCGGAGTCGTGATAAACCCATAGGCTATATCGGTGAACTTAGTCTTTAATCGATCTAGGTTGTCAGCAATAGTTAGTCGGAAATCGGATAATTGATCGATGAGATTCTCTAACTAGACTTCAATACTGATGCGATCAGGCTTATGTTATGGTGTTTTATAATCATGACCTGAAGTTAACGCTCCCAATTGCAGTGAATTCAGTTGCACTGAAGAACACTTCAATACGTACTTACTGGGATCCGGTGGAAGTGGTTCCTCGACTTGTTTCGTATGGGACTTTTGCACTCGACTGTTATAGTTCCTCCTTGTGCGATCGATGATTTTCTTGCAGAATAAAAATGATACGAGAGAAAATTGTCAAGCCTCGGACGACAGATAAAGGACGGCAATGTGTTTGACGCGAAGCAGCCAGTCGCATTTGAGCAGTTCCCATGTGAGCAGTCGTAATACGTCTGAGATTATTGTTGGTCACCCAAGAAAGTTGTCAATTTTGGCTGTTGTTCTTCTGAATTCAACGGAAATCTCGGACCCTGCAGTAGGAGTTTCGTCTCCTTGCTCAAGGCCTGTGATACACCCTTAAACGTAACATCAGCCGGCTTCAATTCTGAAGTCATGTGCCTCCAGTGGTAGACAGAAGTGAAGCTGTGGATGGGTCTCACACGACTGACAACGAAGTTCGCGAAATGCGGTGGAGAGTTTTGTGTGTTGCCTCATTGTTGTGGAATCCGTCCGCAATACAACATTACTTCTTGGAACTTTTTTTCACGGATTAGGAAACACATAATCTCAGATGACAGAACGGCCGCCGTAAGCTCCAGCCTTGGTATCGTAACTGCCATCTTCGGGGCCACTCTAGATCCACCCATCAGGAAGCCGGATTAAATACCACCAGTAAGGACAACCACCCTTAGGTAGCCCACTTCTTCGTAACCTACTTCGGACGCATCACAAAACATAAGCAATTTGACATGGTTTGCTGGGGAAAGTCCAGGAACCATGCATCTGGGCAGTACCACGCTATCTATGGATTCGAGACCGTTCAGCCTACCTTCCCAGCGCATCAGATCACGCCCCTTCATATCGGAGTCCCGACCGATGCCTTAGGGACAAAGGTCGCGGAGCAACCTGCAAGCCGGCAATAACATTAATGCCACTATTCCCAACGGATCGCGTAATGAAGCCACACAATTTCATGCTTCTCTTTTGACGCGACCGGTGTGAGGGGTTGATTTGAAACCGGAAGGAGTCGTCTTCCACATGCCACTTCACGCCTAGAACTTGTTGGTTTTCACAACCATGGAGTTCAAGATCCAGGGAGCCAAAAAGTTTTTCTTCATTGAGTAAATGTTCAATGGCCTCACTACGGTTAGAAACCCACTCGGTGAGTCTGAACTCACACAGCCGCAGCGTCGTTCGAAGTTCATCTATCGCAGCTGTGTCCTCGGATATTGAGTCGACTGACACTAGACAGTCATCCGAGTGGAAATTCTCTTTCATTACGACAGCGGTCCTCAACAGAAACTGCTGCCGATTAGTCACAGCTACATTTCTGCAGTGCGAAACTAGCACACACTGGCGAAGATGTCGCTTCAACGGGGTGGACATTCACTTCGTAAGTATCCGGCGGTTCTTCGAACGAATCAGAACGCCACCAAAGAAAATTTAACGCACCCCGATCACGACCCGCCACTCTCACTTGCAGGAACATCTCTCCGAAATCGGCGGATACTGCAACCGGGTATTTGAGAAAACGCACTGTTATTCAACTCCGGACCGTGGAGTGAGGTTTTGTTGAGACACATTCCTGTGTTCAGCGGCACAATCAAAGATTATTCGCCACTTATCAGGCTTAATTGGACCAATTACAGGGGCGTGTGGCAAGTATCATCTGCGTGTTGCAGATGTAACACTCTTGCCTTTGTAGGCTTCCCTGGTATACCCTAGCGCTTAGCTTTCTGTCTCCAATCAACCTTATCTTCAACGTAGCGAGGCGTTTCTCAATCATCTATTTATTGCCGTACGATACCCAGCTATGTTGTCTCCAGAACAAGCATATTACGTAGCGACCGTCTTTAAATATTACACTAGTTACAGCATTACTTAATGCTTGTTTGTCCCCCACGGAAAGCTCTTTGCACTCCGGAGTGTTTCTGTCAGTTAGATCTAACTCACACATCCCCCGGATCAACACATCTAGCGGGACCTAACGTGATTCGACGAGGTTTGCACAATGCTGCTTCCGGTGTATGGTACGATGCGACCTCTGGAACTCCAGCCAGAAATGGTCTAACTTGTATAAGGCTCATTGCCACCACTGAGTCTCTGCTGAAGTGCCCGGCGTGTTTCAGGGATATCACTTACCATCAGAATCTCCACTCCGCTTTCAGTTTAACACTTGGAAGAAATACTCGTCAGGTGAGCACCTGTATCTATCCCAGATTGTTGGATGACGTCGCCCTGCATCAGCGGCAACTTTTTCACCGTATGAACTGAATCAGCCGTGATAGAATGCACCTGATCCGAGGATTATAACTCGGTTGATACTTTATTTCATGGTGTTACATGAATTCTTTATGCAGTACGGAACATCATCTGCCACAGCTGTCCCTGTAGACCAATTTCCCTTGCAAAAGACCCAACAAGTAACGTAGTGTCGGGCTCATTGTCCAAAACGGCGTTCGTTGTTACCGAAGCTTCTCAGCCAACCAACCTTAACGGGACAAATCCTAGGCACACGCCGTTTCGGTTGGACGTAGCACAGCACAAGGAAGGCTTTGCCTCCTCCTTATTTAATTTAGGCCTGTCCTCATTAACCAATGTAGGATGGCGTCGACCATAACCAGGTATCACACATCGTGTTCGTACCGTGCAAGACCACGCCACATGGTTCGCATTCAGACAAACGATACAGCGCCCTACGTTCTTCAGCGTTGTTTCGTGTTGCTCTAAAGACAGACTGTTAGACCAACGGCCCTTACTACTCAGACACTTCAAGTTCACGCTATAATAAGGTACACCTACTCCAACGTTACGCCACGAGTACTTGACTTCAAAGGGTCCAGAGGACGTTGAGTTATTTGTACTACTCTCTACATAAGCGGCCAACTGGCCATGCTCACTGGCGGTGATTGCCACTCCCTTCTGCACACAGTTTAGTAGGTCGCTAAAATTATGTTCCCTTCTGCACTCAGTTAAGCCCTCAGCAACTTCTGTCCATCTCTCTTGTTAGTGGCGAGGGCGTCGTTCAATCGCTTTAATGGAGTCGGCTGAACAGGTTACTTATGTACCGTAATCTACATGCATCAACATCGCCCGACATCTCCTTAGCTGACTGGCTAGTCCGCCAGCGTGGAGGGCGACTGATCTGGGACCAACAAAAACTTCCTTACCTACCGCCTGTATAACACCATGTCGACGGCCAAACTGCCGGTGCAAAATCCTCATAGCCTATGTAAACCCCACCTCTTCCGGCAACAGTGCGCAGGGGTTAATCGTCACCTTCGCCCTATCGTGACGACAACTTAACTAGGATTGAAAGCTTTGATTCCGCGTCGACCAGCTAAGCTGACACGTTACTTTCAAAATTTTTGACAACTATGAAGAAATTCTTGGAAGACCCATCCAAACTGCCCCCTGCAGTTTTCGGAAGACTTGTCCGAAGAACCAGAGGTCTGAGAGCCCGCCCTAACGATCCAACATCATCTAAACTGAGGGGGGTTATTTCAGAGGATTGACGTAGAACGTAGGGGCCGATATTGTCCCTTGTCACCGTATTAACTCTAGTCCCGGTTGCAGAGACGGGTTCGGTTCCACGGGCCTACGGCGTCTCTTGTGGAGCTCGAGCCGTCTACATCTAAAGTCTAGCTCCTTTGTCCTTAAGATCGGCTCTTGTAACAGATCATCAGAAACTTCATCAGAAACACTCATCAGAACACGGTTGAGCCGGAAGGAAAAACAGCGGATGATTTGGACAAACCCTGCATCTTCTCCAGTGGGGCCACTACCGCCCCTATCGCAACCCCTGGGCTGGATCTCTGCTTAGTACTAGGGCCCCGAACAAACTGCAATCACGCTTAATAACACTCGGTTCAGGTGGAGTCTCGGCGGTAGGAAAGTCCCCAAGAACACTTAAAACTTCTGGTATAAAAAAATCATTCTTAAGCTTTAAAGAATTAGGGTTAATAGATCGAGAGGGCTACCATAGGTATGAGCACGCAACCGGCCCTCATCTAAAAGAGGGGAATGGATTATGAGACATTGCTGCAGCCTCGAGTGACAGGGAAGCGTTTTTTCGTTCGGTGGCAAGGAAACGGGGTCGGCCTCGACAACGCCATAATTGTCAGGACCTGTGTCAGTTTCACAATGTCCGACTTTGTCATCCTCGTGGGATACCAGAATTTCAATACAGAGGAGTATTGTTGCCAGTCCTCTTTGAAAAGCGAAGTATCCGGGCCAGATACTGAGGTATTTGAGTGCTTGTGAATCGTTCGATAACGATTCAAGCTCACCCCGGGTTATGCGTAATCCGTTGATCACAAAATGTCCTTCTCATTACCCAACGACAGAAGAGTTAATCTGGCTTCGAAACTTGCGACGAGAGAACGCTCGAAAGAACTGGACTAAATACGGTACTAATTTAGCCCAGGTGCGTGAAGAGTAAATCTCCCACTTCGAATGTGAAAAATTCTCAGAAATTGGACAAAGAATGTGCCCATTCGACGGAGGCACCGCCCAGTAATGGGGAACGATAAAACGGAATTAAACTTACTCAAACAAGAGGTGGGAGGTTTAGTCAGATTCTAGTGCGTGCTTGCACTAAATTAACACTTTCTCAGGTATACACAGCAATGCCAGTCGCGAATTAAAAAAACGATAATTGCGGAGACCGAAAATATATTATGTGATAATTACAATTGGTCTCGACCAGCTCTAAACGACACCGATACGCGAAGTAACTAGGGAGGCTAAGGATCCGACTGTCGAGCACGCAAGCAAGCCGGAAGAACATATATGGCGCGATTGGCGCGCACAAGTTGACAAAACTGCAAACAAACAAGTGCGATTGCATGCATCAAGCAGACGGCAGCCGAAGGTCCCCAAGATCCTAAGTACAATGTGAGCTACGATTTTCGATAGGATTTCACACAGCGTACAGCGGTCAGACCGGAATAATCTCCAGGTCACTACAAGAGTAAAACGACTGTTCGCGGACTAAGAAATCATGGGAATCATAAGTTACAGAAGAAGAAATGTAGAAGGAAAGTGTCTAATTTTGGCAGTTAGAAACTTACAGGGCTCAGAGTGAATAAGAGTAAGGGAAAGGATTGAAATAGCTGGTGTGAGAATAAAGATGGTTATTGCATTTTTTTCATGGAAAATAAAATCAGAGTCACCTTCCAGCACTAACTAAACAGAGCACAGCAATCTCAAAAATGCTGCAAACAACCTCAACAAAATCACCACACTTCGCACAGTGCTAGAAAATGCTGGGAATTTCAATCACTGTGGCGAGAAGTTGATGTCCTAAGGTTCTAACACTCTGTTGCTCTCTAGCTAGTCATCCCGCCCTCCCCTGTTCACCTTTTTATGCAGAATGTGGAGGGTGCCGTGTTTCTTAGAACGTAGTTGGAGTACTGGAATGTCCGTCGGCATGCGATGTTTATAAAGTTTCGCACTTCCTTGTCTCGCAGGTTGAGTTTCTGGGAAATGCTGGGTGATGTTATTGGGCGGGCGCACTAGTTACAATCTTAAAACTGACAAGAAGGATGCGGTTGCAAGGACTTATGAACAGGTGGAAAAAGACTAATCGTTTTTCAGTCGCTTTCTGGCCATTAGCTTCTGCCAGCGTCAACATGTAAAAAAGCAATCCTCATTTTTCCAATGCAGACTCCACCATCGATGGGCATTTCTGGGTGTGTTGCATACGGACGTGGTGTTAACAATTCAGAACAGTACACTGAAGGCAGGGGCAAAGAAAAGAAGCAAACGAAATGATGGACTGCACTGTAACGTTATGGTTACTTAACCACTTCTTAAATTTTCTCAAGATGCAATTTTGCATGGGGTAATCATTACAAAATATACCTCTTCATGCACCTCTTCCATATGTAGCGGAACAGATGTGTAAGCTACAATAATTCTCGATACAAAAATAACGAGTGAATTCTAGGACTGGACTCACTAAAGACTGACAATGTTCGTGGGACCTCCAATGACACTGGAAAGTATTCCGATTGTCCCTAGCTCAGCTGAGGATGCGAGGTAACCGAGCTGAAGTTTAATCCAACAAATAGACGGTTTTAAACTGGGTAGCAACCACCGGCGTCGTAGGAAGAACCAGCAGACGCGTGTAGCAGAGTTTATTCGGAAACGTGTTGTGCTGTTGCTTTTACTCAAGTCAAACAAAAATGTACAATGTGGTCTGATGCAGAGGTTACGCAATGTCAGTAAAATGAAGTACAAAGTAATGAAAACTCTACACATAATCTAAAGTATGTTGAACAGTCATGCACTCTTATGAAGTCTACGGCTGACAACTTTGGCTAAGTCGGAGGAGACAGCATCCGAGATATGACCATTTTCCTTGGCGTCTGTCCGGCTATTCATGAAGGTCAGCATATTGGTTGTGTGACCGGTCAGGAAGAAAGCTACGCTGGGTATAGGAGAAGGACGTGGATGCTAGTCGTAAACCGTGATTTTCTGAGCTGCCGTGCTGGGGAAAATTATTTTCCTGGAAAAAGCGTTTTAATAGCTCGGCACCTGGTGTAGAAATTGAAATCGTCGAAATCTGCGTCATGGACTCATATTTCTGTTTTAATTTACCATCAATTGAAAACGGCCTTATCGTAATTGTTTGTCGAAAATCGTTATGGCTGTTGCTGTTTTGATCGGGAAACGGCATCCATTCGTACCCGGAATAATTTCTTTTGAACGGCTTAACAATACGCTCGATGATCTTGAAACGGAATTTTCCCATTGGGCGGGCTGAAAATCGGAAATGGATTTTGCACAAGTTCGACGGAATTTCCCACCTCACTCTCGATGCAACCGTCAACGAATATTTCAATAACTGGAACAATTGTAAGTACTCTACCAAAGTGTCGAAATAACTTATCGTTGTTTATTGCCTATTAGCTTAGATATTCCCCTGGTAACGCGTGCTGAAAACCAGTTCTTTTAACAGAAAGTTGGATTTGCACAGTTTCAACGAAATTTCCCGCCTCATTGCCAATGCAATCATTAACGAATCCCTGGGTAGCTGGATATGCGGATATTGGTCTTATCTACGATGTCAAGAAAGTCTTTTGGTGTGTACAACTACGCTGAAATAAATAAATATGCCTTCAGTTAAAACGTTGCGTTGTTTTTACGGTTGCTTTGGCGGGTTGTCCATCTGAAATACCATGCACGTCTTATGGTTTAAGCACCCATGAGGCTGCAGCTGAAATAAGACTCAGTGGACCTCATTATCTATGACCAAATGTACACCATTACAAAATAAATGGAAATCAAGTTGTGGGTGGCCTTGAAGAGGGTCGTGGGTTCGTTCTTGTTTGTCCTGAAAAGGACAAAGTTCTGTGGAGTTGAGGACTTCACATGGGTTGTTCAATTGTCTCGCAGTCCACGCAGATGAAGTCGACGTCGGATTGGCGGTAGCTGGCGCACGACTGATGGCACCAACGCGCGCACTGACAGCACTGGACCAAGTTGACGTTGTCCTCGTCCAGGTTCGCTGGATCCCCCTGTTGGCAGTAAATCTAGCAAACGTCGTTGTTCACGGGTTTCCAGGCCATCTTCCTTACAATATACTCCTTCACCTTTGTTTTAAACTACCTTAAGCCACCTTTTGTAATACGCCTAATGCATGTTATTTCTAAGGGGTCGCCTACAACTAAAATCTGTGGCAAACTGTCGTCAGTAACTCGACCACCAAGCGCGGTCTTCCGGAAACAGAAGGAAATGTTTGCAAGCCCCAAGGCTATATTGATCGAATTGGCACGACACGGCGTTTTGAAGAACCGCATGAATTGCGTATGCCGTGCCCCTGCTATTTTAGTGAGGGATGGTTCTGTGTTGGACAACTATCGGTGGAAGTGTGAACCATGTAAGCGGCATTATTCCATTCGAAAACATTCCATTTTTGGGAAAACACGTCTGAGGTTAGAGGAAGCCTTCACCGTTTTACTACACTGGTCGTTCAAAACTAGCATAACGTTCACAGCCACTACGTTGAAAATATGCTTCAAAACTGTGGCTGACTTTCATCGTCGCATCGTCGCAACATTGTAACAAAGAACGCCAAAAAATCCAAGTAAGTATATATTGGGGCCGTTAAGAATGAGTTACAATGATATCCGTCACTTTCAGCAAAAATTGCGGTAACATACTGGCATCCGTCAGTGAAGTCTGCAGCCGGCGAAAACACAGACCAACAGTCATCGGAATCATAAGCATCCATGTTCCGAATATAGAAGGGTTGTAGCTGAAACGGTAGAAGTGGGAATCAGTGTTTTCCTGGGATGAATAACGAACATCTGAGTTTGTCATTATCCGTCGGATAAGTGAGCAGTGACTCGCGTAAACATGGCCAGCTACACTAAGGCATGATCAATAAGCAACAAACAAAACAATACGCACGTTATAAATGATAGGGTTGGACGTGCTACGCATGTTCACACCACACCGTAGGTAGAAACAACCAGGTGATAACGTAGACCGTTTTCTACCGGAAATACTATAAGGGAAACAGGTGGAACATATAATTCTGACGTATAACTAAGCAACAACCGTGGCGACACAGTCTCCATTAGGAATTACTGTGATATTTCGTGTACAATGCAATTTGAACACAACGTGATCCAAAATTGCAAAATCTACTATATCTCCGAAACCGCGTAAAATTGAGCGTTTTTGCACATTGGAAAGATGTATTCCACCACGAAAATTCCGTTGGAAGCATTTTCAGAACGTAAAATAAATTAGGAAAGCCAACATTATGGTTTTATCGAAAAAAATGGTGACATTTTTTCCGACAAAAGTGCAAATATGGGCAATTTCTAGGTACACCTGATTTTTCTCATCGCAACATCACTAATATATTCGATCAAATCCATATATTTGTCCCGTAATATGCATTTTAATATTTCATGAAAAATTTGAAAAATCTCTTTTCGCGCCTAAATGGCCGTTTCCAACTCGTTTCGGCCTTGAAACACCATACCGGCGAACTACACAATTGCCCGGTCTTCCTACGCCCTGTGGAAACATTAGAGAAGCCAGCCTCCGGAATATCGGGTCTGCGACTTAGTACATCCTACTGGCACACCACCTTGCTAGTTGATGGGATCGGGGGGTGCATACTGTTACGATTTGATGTTTGATAAATGCTACAGGGAGGGATACTTGAATTAGCGATCAAACATTTCCAAGCCCCTTTTGGTTGTGGCCCTTCTGTTGAAACGGAGAAACTGCCGTATTAGTTACCGAGTGATGGAACTTTTATCCGGCCACAAGTTATCGAACGATTTCCTATCGCTTATTTACAATATCTCTCGTCCATGAATGAACAGTGCAATATAAGGTCTAGATGTTTCGATAGTAACTCGTTTATCCCACGAAGCGTAGCTACATGCTTGTTATTGTTTTCCTCACTGAAACAACCCAACGTAACGGCTGCGTCTTAGCATACGTCCTCTGCATTTCTAATCCTATCCAAACGGGAATGTGCTACAGGGATGGGCATGCGTGTTACGGTTTCAGACATCTCAGTTGTGGTAACGTTAGGGGACAGTATCGGGTAACGCCCATCTACGTTCTTCCGTTGATATTCCCATCGGTTTGTCGATCACGCGGAAAACCGTCACCGTATGAACGCATGGCATCAGCTACTGTAAAAAAAAACAATCTCAGCTAACCTTTCCCGTAACAACTATGTGAAACACTCGTTGTTTGGTATATCGAACATTCCATATCCTTCTTTCATAAGCTACGTCTTCAATTTTACTACTATTATAGTGCCTAATGAAGACACCTCTGGCATACTCCGATAACGGTTTCTGAAAGGGTGACAAGTGTTCGTACCCAACAGGAAGTTCAAACAATTTGAAACGTTCCACGCCTGCCGCACACAAGCGATCAGCAGACATACCCCTAGAACGTTCAACAATGTGTCTGAACGTTCACACACTGCACTTTTAATGTGCCTATTCTCGTCCTCCACTCTATTGGTTGTATAGTTACCATAGAGAACAATTCCCTTCAACAAATGAAATTTCCATCCAGATCTACAGACTAGCCACGTTTTACTGAGGTACTCAAAAGCTTCCTTACTTACAGACTTCACGGTTTGCAGTGACCTGCTAAACTGTGAAACGTTTCCACTGAATACCATATTGCGCGTCCTTTGGTAGATGAGGTTCCTCTGGAACGTATCCAAGCCTACCAGTTGACGACAGCTCCGGGAGACATCCTTCATTAAGTGAAGCGGGCACACCTTGGGATCACCTCACGGACAGATCACCACTGCGCTGATAAACGATCAATGACAAATGTTTGGACGCCAGACGGGCATGGCAACATCTTCAACATATGTTCCAGAACTATTCGGTAACTGGCCGTCGTTTCGCTAGGCATCAACGCGTAGAAAAACTTCACGTCTACATCAATTACATCTACCAACATGGCGTGCCACAGTATGAAGCCACCATAATTAAGCTGGTGCGTGGCGTCAGCCGAAATTACGTCGCTATACTTGGGACACAGTTGGAACGAGCCTTTGGGGAAGAAGAAGGCGAACCACAGGAATTTCTCCCCCATCAAAAACAATACTGCCCCTCTAATTTCAATAAGTCCCGCAGCTTGACAAGCTCATTACGACGATTTAGCTTACCTTGTTTCTTACGTAGGCTGCGTAAATCGTTCGAATTCATCGTGATGCCCAGCTTGTTTCCAACGTTTATTTTCATTTCTCGCGTATTTCTGAAACTTTCCATCATCTCTGAGACGTTGTTCTTCGGCCGTCGGCAGACGCCTATTTCTGGGGTATATATCAGCCTGTGCAACTTGGAAGTCGTGTGAGTGTTCCAAGTTTGCCTGCTCAATACGATATGCACCACACCGATAGTGCACTACCCACGAGGCCTCGCAACAATAATCAGCGAATCTGAAATGCAACATAATTACACCACAACAATATATTACCGTTTGCCAGCTACATGCCTACGTGTACAGTGTACGCAGTTATACACTACATTTCCGTACGGACAGCCTGGCGACAATTCTATTCCCCGGTATTTCTTGGCACTTACCGCCGTTTGAGAACTGTTTATAAAGAAACTACTGCAAGATTCACGTTGAAATTTGACCATGTCCTCCATGTATTCTTCAAAGTTGAAGCACTTCTCCTTGAATTTTCTCTGGAACACGTCTTCGTTGTTCACCGTCGTGCTGATTCACCGTACGGAAGTGAGTTGAATGTAACGGACCATTTAAACACAACCTAGGTTCTATGAAGGTCGGTTCCATGAAATACACGGTATTTCTCATATCATTTGGGAAATTCATCCGTACTATGTTACTAAAACTTTCCCAAACGATTGCTTCATCGGAGTTTACAACCTATTTAAGTATGAAAGTATACCGACATTCGTTGTGGTCGAATGCGTGTGTGCAATGTTAACACAGGAATGCTGGGGTTGTTTTCAGCTTGTTTCTTCATTTTTGTCATTTATTTATTATTTAGTTGTAGGCTGTTCATTTTTTGTTTGTAGGAAACGGATTATGTTACGACATTCAAGGCGATGTTTGAGGATCGCGACTTTTGCGTTATTTACGTTCGTGGGACGAGCCGTAGGTCGAAAACTGCTTTGGAGTGCGACAAGTTACGATGACATGGATTCCTAAAAACCGTGCAGATTTATTATCGTTGTGCGAAGTATAAAAGGCGTTGGAGTGTATGCAGAGGTGCGTGGCGTGTTGAGTGGATAAACTGTTGTCAGTTTTACAAATCAGGTCTCTACACACGTTACAGATCACGATATCATGTGGTCCGATGAGAAGCTTGTCTGGTCATGACCTCCTTCGAGTCAGAGAATAACCGTCCCATCAGTCGTCTGCCATACGAGTCCCATCCTACGAACCTTTCACTCACCATCAGTCAGTTGAACGAATGCAGGAATCTGTTCCAGTATAATACAGCAACGTGAGTTGATACCGTCGGCCGAATGGATAGGAAGTTTCTGAGTAATTTATTGTGTCATTAGCTGTACATCAAACCAAAGTGGGCCATCCATGCGCAAAGCGATTTTGTCCACTTTGACAATCGAACGAACAATAAGCTGCTAAACGCAAACGGACGGCTGAAAAAGAAAACGCACAAAATAGAAGTCCTAGCGAACGTCATTCAGAACATTTGAATCCACGGCGGGTGACTGTTGCGAGAGTATGAAATACATACCACCTGTGGGTGCGACCATCGTGAGATCGTGGATGTTGACTGGTACGTGAAGACCATTCCTCACAGAATGACCACATTCACAAGTCATCCTGCCCATGGCCATCTGAACGGACGGACTCCACGACTCCCTTTCGAAACGGTAGCTGGGTGCAAGGTAAGCGATACTGCAGTAATCACCTTGAACATGGCAGCCTCGTGGGCAACAAGATGGCGACGCTTTCGTCGTGGATAGCGTACAGGGCACACGTTAATACACATTTTACCGTACAATGTGGCTGCCATGCATACACATTCTGTCGGTGTTCCGGAAACATTTCCATCCCTACGGTAAGACCTTGTTTAGTTTTCGTTTCCCTTTACAAAAGTCACGTTCCCATTCAGGAGCAGTGGCTGGCAAAGTACAACTTGCCAATCCGATGGTGGGTGGGCCCGCAGCTTCAGCCGTATGTTGCAGCCAACTTCAACCGTAACTAAAAATCCGTGCATCATGTACTTGAAAAACTGCACGGCTGCAACAGCCGAACGGGGATGACTTGCTTTTACCAGTAAGATAGTGGAGTGTGCCGAGACTGGCTTATCTTTGTGCGACTTCTCCATGGGTTCAGCTACAAGCGGTAGGCAGCCGAGAGAAGTGAGGGAATCTAAAACAGGACTGCCGTGTGGACATTATGTTGACCCCGTGCAGATGGACAGCTACTGTTGTGATGCAGATCAGCTGATTTTGCACTCCAAGTGGCAGACATAAACCAGCGTCCATTCTGTGGCAAACAACTCCAACCTAAGTCGCCTGATAACTGCACGTCTCGAATCCTTATTTTTGTCAGTTCCCTGTACTTTAGACGTTGTTCGCACTACCCCAGTGATTATAGGAAGTATGTCCCGCACACCTCTCACAACGTACGCCGACATAGGCTGGTCCGCTGACAATGTATCGCTTGCACACGGGTCGAAGGAAGCGCGAACGAACATCGCCTGGAACGATCGCCCTGTTGATACAACTGAAGAAAGTAAGTTCCTTCATATATGCGCACACAGATTTTTTGCAGATATCAAATGTGATGAACGACATGATGATGAATGCTTCATGTGATACACAGTTTCAAGCATCCGAGGGAACACCCATAACAGGTCAAAACCGAAGGCTACATTCCTCGCTGAAAACCTCGGAAGTAGTATGTATATTTATCTACAATTGTCAAATGCATAATTCGAAATTCTATCCCCATGTTTCCGCCCCCAGTGACTTCACTTGTCCACCCGTGTTTCAACATAGGGAACAGTTGGGCGTAATTCGTGAGGTAGGACATGTACGGAGCAGTTATCAGTGTCTAAGCATGGAGTACAGTTTGGCATAACTCGTAAACTAGGACAGATGTACGGAGCAGTTATCAGTGTCTAAGCATGAAGTACAGTTCGGCTCAACTCGTTAGGTAGGACGAATGCGCTGATCATGGCTCAAGTCAACTGGGCTGAGCAGCTACTAAGCTGAACAAATGCGGTATAGATAGGCGTTAATCGTGGCTTAAGTCAACCGGACGGAGCAACTACGAATAACAGCTCAAGACATATGAATCGGAATAACAAACGCGTGCAACAATGTCAACGTATATTATATAACTCAACATTTTCGTATGAAGCAGGGTGAACAGCAGTTTGCCGAACGTGTTTCCAGGAATCCTCCTGAAGTTGTGACCGAAACTGCCTTTCGTTTGGTCCAGATATGGCATGAAAGTGCCTCTTAACAGAGGACCAACGGTTTTCCATATTTTCCGAGTGGATCGCGTTTTCAGGATCCACGAAATTGCTTGAATGGTTGACCAATGCTTGTAATGAGCCGCTTCATCCAAAGCTCTGTAGGCTGTCCATTTACCTGTGATTATTATGGTGGTCGGGTGGAAGCGAAAGGATTAAACAGTGTGATCGGCTTATCCGAACACGTCTTCGGATGAGGAATAATAAGTTGACTATATTTCGTCTGTTCGCAGGGCAAACCACCACGAACGCTGTGAGTGCTGTGCTGTTCTGGAACGCCTGACGTGGCAAAATTGTAAGTGCCTCCTGTAGCGTAAAACTGGTATTTCCAAATATGGAATCTTCTCGAATGGAATAATGTCGCTTACATGGTTGACACTTCCGCCGATAGTTGATCGAACACCTGATGACCTGAATCGAGTTTTGAAAAGTGCAGAACAGCTAAAACAAATTATATTCCCACGGAATCCGTAGCATCACATTCAGATGTTGGGCACACTGCAGACACTACAACAGCCCCATCATAGCACGCACCCTTAGCCCCAGGGCCGCAACTCTGTATTCTAAATGTGAGATACAAACACACTGAACATTCTACCTTCCTGAGTTGGTGTATTTGCCCGGCGCTGAAGTGTCACTAACATCAGGCCACATTGATGACCCGTGGTCTGAAAACCGTGGAGCTCTTGGGATGCTCTTGGATGGATCCTAAAAGGTGCATATGGACGGGTGTGTGCGAAGATTGAGCTGTCGGAGTAACGGCAGTAGGCTCAACGTCTGTGTGGTGTGTGATGCTATGGATTCCGTAGGAAGGTAACTTCTTTTAACTGTTCTGTACTTCACAAGGCCATTCTCCATGTCGATTACTCGTCCAGATTTCCGTCACTTGACTCAAACTCTGACAATACTGACTGGTTACTAGTTCAACCACTACCAGTAAAACGAGATGCACTCGTGTGCGATACTCGTAAATTCTTTGGTCCTGTTATCTCTACCTTAAGACGTGGCTGGACACAACAGGAGCAGCGTAGATTTCCCGCATTTCGCTGTTGCCGTGAAAGTTTGTCCCTTACTCAAGACGGATTACTGTGTTTTGATGACCGTGTTGTAATTCCACCTACTCTGAGATCTGATATCCTTGCGGACTAGCATTGCGGTCATTTGGGATTTGATAAGATGAAGTCGCTTGCACGCTTATCTTGCTGGTGGCCGGAAGTAGGATCATATATTAAACACACTACCAAGAATTGTACCAAATGTATACACAAGATTTATGCGAAACAATCACGACGGCTTCCGCGGCCTGTTACGTTTGAAACATTTCACAGGGTTCATTCTGATTACTGTTGTCCCTTTCTGGGGAAATATTGTACCCCAGTGATTATTGATGCCTATTTTAGATGGCCTGAAGTTTCTCTCACCTCATCACCGGGTGCAGACTTTACACAACATGTGTTGAGAAAACTATTCTGTCGCGAGGGTGCACTTGCTGCTTCGGTCACCGGCAGTAGAACTCAATTTGGAGGAATGGAATGAAGGACTTGGATGTCGCCATTTGTTCACTGCTGTGAGACTTCCACAATCCAATGGGCTTACAGAAAATTTTGTACGCACACTGAAGTCTGCCACTGCTTCTTTAACACCAAATTCACTTGTCGAACTTCATCGAGGAATCGATAGTTTCCTCATGCAGTACAGAGACGCATCACATTCAGTAAACGGAAAGAGTCCCGCGGTCCGTTTCAAATTTCCTTCTCTGCGTACAAGTCTTGACTGTGCAAAAACAGTTGACGTTATGTTTTTAAAAGGCACTGATTTACGTCAAGCTAACGGATTAGTTCTTTCTCCTCACGGAAATCGCAAGGAATTCGTTGAAGACATGCTGATCATGTTCAGTTCAATTCCAGAGGTCAGTTTGTTAACAGAGATCCTGTTGCTCCAAATTTTAACCAGTCCTTTCTAGGTAATCCTGTGGCGTTGGAAGCAAACGACGTTACTAAAGTACACAGTATTCCTGAAGTAGATGAAACATTCGAAGAACCGATAGTTAGAAGATCTGAACGCTTGGAATCAAGACCGCCACGGAATTACAAAAATCCGCACGCTCATTCAAGGTGTGGCGGATGTGATGAACATGACTGACATGGTTTGCCTCCATCTGTTACGCAATTGTTTTACTGTTCCAATATCCTGTACAACTGGTTGATGCGTACGATTCGATGATATACGTGCTGTGTTGTTGTGTCTAATTTTGTTTTGTGATTTTTATACGTTCGATCGTTGTCCTATAAAGTTCAGTTCTAATCACAACATATGCGTTCACATTAGTAGCTGCTCTGTCCAGTTAACTTAAGCTGTGATCAACGCCTAAGCATTTGGTATGCGTTCACACTAGTAGCTGCTCCGTCCACTTCACTAACGCTATGATCAACGCCTAAGTATGCAGTGTGCGTTCACACCAGTTTCTCTCCCTTGCAGTTTTCGTAAGCCATGATTAACACTGATGAGCATAAAACGGGAGACCTCAGAATGAATCTGTATTTAGACCGTTGGGGATATGTCGTAATGATCTCCTTCAGTCCTGGACAAAAATGAGGTAACATACTCACAGTCGTCAGTGAAGCCTACAGCCGGCGAAAGCATGGACCACCTGTCATCGGGATCATAATAGTCCATAATACGAAGATAAGAGGGTTGTAGCTAAAGTGGTAGAAGTGGGAATCAATGTTTTCGTCGGATAAACAGTGACTAGCAAAGCTGGTCATTACCTGTCAGATAAACCAGCGTTGAATAGTGTACATGTGGCAAGCTATTTTCAGGAATAGTTAACAAGCAATAAACAGAACAATAGGCACGTTGTTGCTGATAAAGCGGGACGTGTTACACAGGTTTACATTATACCGTAGGTAGAAACAACCAGGTGATAACGCAGGCCCTTTTCCACCAGAAATACTACAAGGAAAGCAGGCTGAACATATAATTCAAGTAAATAATTCACTAACGACCGTGGCGGAACCGCTTTTATTAAGAATTACGGTGATATTTCGTGTACGATGCAGTGCAAATGCAACGTGGTTGAGAATTAAACAATTATATCTTCAAAATCTTGCGGAATCGAGCGTTTCTGCCGAATTGGATAGCGCAATCTACCACCAAAATTGCGCTGGAAGCATTTTCAGAACGTAAAATCGATTAGGATAGCCAAAAAGAGTGGCGACACATTCTTTTCGAAAAAAGTGCGAATACTAAAAATTTTAGATACGGCTGATTTATCTCATTGCAACGCAACTATTACACTTGATAAGGTATGTATATTTGTCCTTTAATATGCGTTTTAATATTTCATGAAAAATTTGAAAAATCACTTTTCGCGCCTAACTGGCCGTTTTTAACTCGCTTCGGTCTTGATCAAGTCTTCAGAACACAATACCGGCAAACTACACAACTGCCGTTATAAATGTGATAATATTTCCAGCTGGAAACGTTTTTAATGTCATTTTCTCAACAGATCACCTCGTCTCCATCGCAGTGTACATGCTGATTTCAAGGAAAAGTTAACAACAGCTGTACCAACGAGTGGTGAAGCATGATGAATTGCCTTACGTCGAAGTAGGTTATAGAGGTTTTTCACGCTTGTATTTTTATAAAAAGCGTATTACTTGTGTTTCAACAACAACTGGACAATCAATAGATTGTCGAAAGTGTATTCAGCCTTTCTTGCATAATTACGTCCAAACTTAAACAAAAGTATGTTTTCACTTCTATGACGTCGATTTTCATCATACTTTACCCTCCTATTTCCGAAATAGCGTAGAATGCGACTCACCGTCATTTTCCCACTGATTCCTTTGCCATTGAACTACCGCACATTTCTTGCTTACGTCTTCAGAAGATTGAAATAAAGAAATCTCCAGGGAACAGATTCGTAAGATTTTAGGCTCTGCAGCAGGTCACAAATTTTCAATGACTTTAGGAGCTAGAAAGTATTTCTTAGCTGAAAGATGTAGTGGATCAAAACAGTATGAGGAACTCAAGTGTGAATATGAGGTCAAAATATAATGAAAAGGAAAACAAATAACTCACAGTAGTCCGTAGAGGTGCATTGGTTTAGTGTTCCACTACATCAAATGAAGATTTCCATTAATGCTATCTGACGTGCCTCTCAAGTAATCTGGATGCCACGGCCAAGGTGATTCCAACGACAGATAAGTAAATTTGCCGAACTAAATGGTTAATTCCGCTGAGTTATAACCTTTCCATAGACTTGTACGCCACCGACCGTGAACGCAGGCAGAACGCAGAACTCGCGAACACGGAAGTGTAATTTATAGAAATTATTGATCACTCAGTGGATTGATGAACCTCGTTCACACTATGTGTGAGTTCGATTAACCTCGTTCACATCATGTGTACATGTGAGGTTGGAGAAGATGAAAAGGCACGAACAACAATAAAAATTATGAAGTAGAAAATAGTGTATAAAACGCTACAATAATGACGGAGATATTCACGGACTACCGACTACACGCAGCGGAGAATGTGTTACTCAAGGAGAAATGCCTAAGGATGGCACGATTTAACGGACGCTCCAGAGACTTGCGTGGGATGACGGTGAGGTCGATCGACTGATAGCTAGCAGGGGACTGACGGACGCTACCTTAAATATAAGTGTGGCAAAGGGCCGCTTCCATGCCCCCGGAAGAGTGCTGGTTAGAAGTGTCTGTTTAAACAGACAGTGGAGGGGCACTGTCAAACGAACGGCTGCTCCTTTGAGGATTCGATGATAGATCCCGTCTGGTCCCACAGTACTATAAGGATCGATCTTATGCACGAGATCCTGAACGTTGGGCACGGAAAATCCAGGTGTTGGGATAGGGTATTGAAATGTTCACTCCGGGAGAATAGAATGTCAATTTAGAGGAACCACACAGTGAGCTTCTGAATAGTATTACCTGAACATCCCAACAACCAACTGGGAGTTGGAGGAGGTTTCCCAGTCGGGAAACCGCAGAAGGAGCCCTGAGGGCCTAGCTCTTCTCCGGCGACGCATGTACTTGAAGGGAATACTCCTATTTCCGCAGGTTATCGTTAGGATTTTCAACTGTATGTTGGACGTGTTAACGGACTTTCTGCCTGCACCTGCACCGTACAGATCGAAGGGCTTCTTGTTCCGGTGGCTTGCCCGTTAGCTTCCGCTTGGGGAGTAGACGGGAACGTAAGTCAAGAAGACGATGTAGGTCCATCAGAGGCTGTGCACTAGATGAGAACCTCAATATTTTGCGAGGAAAAAATGCCTCGTCAGCTTCGTAACCTGTAATTTCATAACAGGGGTTGTATGTGTTCGATGAATCAGACGCGAAGTTGAGTTTACTTAGTGCTTCAACGTCGGCTTTCTGAACGGTTCTGAAGGAAGCCTCTGTTACAGCATTTTGGAACAAGTAACAGGTGAAATTGACAGCTAGTTGCATGTGGTCAAGATGCCTCAGAGGTGGTTTTATGACTACTCTATCTAGAAGATGATGTTCTTTTGTGATAACCAGGTCAAGCACTGAGGGAGTCCGTCCAGGACTGTGCCGTATGGATAGTTCGACATGTTGTGTCCAGAATTTCTCGTGCATCAACGTTGTCAGGGATCTCCAAAATCCCCGGTCAGAGTCCTCAGAAGAAGCGGCTATACAGTTGAGTTTGGGTGTGTTGAAGACACTCATAATGAGAAGATGGGAGAAATATTGTGCTGACGACAGACAGCTTAGTGCACCTATAATGGTCTCGCCGTCGGATGCACTAAATGACGGCGACCAATAAGTAACACCGACAAGGAGCTTGTAACGTCTATGAAGCTGGAGGTTAAACCACAGTCCGTCGCATGGTTCTGGTAGGGTAACTTCACTTATGACATTTGGTACTGGCGGCTTCTGGCTCAGATTCAGCGATCGGTACACGGGTTCGAGACAGAAGCCCAAGATTCCCGGATTCAGTTTGTTTTTCTTGCTCAGCGTCAAGCGGGCGTCTGTTGATCTAAAAGGCGTTAATTGAAAACGGGATGTAGCACCGCTCTTGGGGATTGCAATAAATACCAGAAACGAAGTCAGATCACCTGCACAATAGAGATTTTTGAAAATGACTGTCAAGTAATTTTCTGAAACGATGGCTAGAAACGCTGATAACGATCTAAGGAGGAAGGCTGTTCCAAAAGTTAATAACCTCATGAGAAAAGAACTGCTGCCTAAGGAAGGTCCGAAGACGAAGCTTGAAAAGCTTCATGTTATGTCCACGCCGACCGTCAACGTCCGCTACAGTGAAGAACTGATCAACGAGGCCTACTCTAAAGAGAAAGTGTGCGAAAATTAAATCACCGCGGAGCCGTCGAAATTCAGGTGGGTTTAGATCAAGAATTTCAAGTCGAGACTC
>LUCH01001756.1:3936-34307 GCA_013368495.1 Paragonimus heterotremus
TTGGCTGCTGTAGATCGGGTTCGTCTCCCGGGCTGGAGCCCTCGCGACTCGGAGAGTCACTGGCTTGAGACGTTAGGGGAGATGGCGGCTAACCGAGCTCAGTGGCGTGAACGGTGTCGGTGTTTGTCTGAGTTGTCTCTGAAGTGAGTGCACTTAATGATGCGGGGCAGTGAAAGCTGTAAGGAAGCGGTCTTGCTGATGATGCCTTACTTTCACTTACACCTCGGTTGTTTGTTTGCAAAGTGTAAGCGCCTTGATGTTGTATGTTTAAATGTGGACGTAGCTATTTTTAGTGACCGTCCCCTCCCCTTTCTCTTTTTTCTTCTCTCTTCCTACACAGGGTTTGCTTTTTCTTATTCGTATGTGTGTGGCAGCTAAGCATCAGTGTGAACTACTGATGTATTGTTGTCTACGATGATGATGATCAGTGTAACTGATGTACAGGATGTCTAAAAATAGTGGTAGCTAAAAATAGTCTGTTGTCGGTGCGCACTGGTAACAGCCGCTCACCATGATCCGCTCAATCCCTCCATCTAACTGAGGCTTATTTCCACCACTACAGCCTATCTGAGCGTTTATATTCACGGCCGGAGTGGCTATATCAGAACGGTGTGTCGATCAAAGTAGAGGGGCCAGATCTGAGTAAAATACATCCTTGACACTGCAGCCAATTGAAGCATGTGCAGATACAGTGAAAAGATTTCTGAAGATTTAGCGTCTGAAGTTGACCTTAGGAGAACTTGCCAAGCGGACAACTCAGTCAACTGTCAACAGGAATCCAATTTACCAATCAGTCCATTGCCGTTGTACTGAGAATTGCATCTACTCAAGCCTGACCAATAACGGTGATCGTGAGGTCACTCAAAGTGTAAAACCAATATTGGGTATACAGAGCGGGTGGTGCCAGTTCGACACGTTGACAACTATTCTAAATTCTAGACTCTGAACTGTAACGGACGTCAACATTCCACTAGTCTGACGTCCGTGCCTGAGTGACTTGTTTACCCGTGTTTCAAAGTGCGAACGTCGAAAGCAACCATATCAATTCGCATTCTGTTACTAAGCAAGGGACGAAGGAGATTGAGTGATAAGAGATGGGACTGAACGGAACACTGTTACTATGACTAGCTATGTCTGCTGTGGTACCTGTAGAGTTATTGGAAATGGGAGTTGTGAGGGATCTTATAGCTGAGTTTGATAGGGCATTGATCAGGAACTAGCAGTAGCATATCTTCGCCTGTCAGAGTTTGTCCATCCCGAAGAGCCACCGGCGCCCCTCATCATTGGTGACATTGTTTTTCTGCCACACTCCACTGGTATCTCGGAAGACGGATACTGTAAGCATCCTCCGCGCAGATGGTCTAGTTTAGCGACCTTACAATAAGACTTCGTATGGTTGCGTTATACACCCAGCCCCCTCTGACTTGACTAAAATTATGTTGACGCCTCAAATAATGTAATTTGGCAAACGCCATCTGTGCTATAGGTGTGCGGATTGTGATCTTGTTAGACATTACACTGGCGGTGATATGGCTGTCAAGGCGTACGACCTTCTTGACTAATTTCAACGGCTCATAATCCACAACACCTTGCGTTTAGAACGTACACAAGTCTTGCTAAACTGAACGATTGAAACCTCCGGTCTGTCGAGCACGTTGCTGATTTCTTTTGAATTTTTACCAATTATGTGTTTGTTATAAGTCCGGGTTTTTAAGGGCATTTGTATACCACCGCATTCGAATTCTGTCGGAGCGCACTTTGCCATTTTTTTACCTAGCCACTTATCGTAGACATGCAGACCTTGCCGAACAAGACGACTGACCAGGCTGGTTTGAGTGGAATGCGCTTTACATCTTCAAGACTGGCATTCCCACTTCTCCACTCTTTATTGTAGGCAATCCGCCTGGGGCTGAACAGTTTCACATACTTTGGTAGCGCTATTTTGTGAGGTGGAAAAGAGCGATCCAAGAAAACTAAATTAAATTGAGATATATACATATATGTAGATTTACGACGCGAGTGTGTTGACGTCGGTTCTTCGCTAAATGAGGTAACTTCCCTAACCAAAGGTGTTTGTTATCATTCGGACTCCTCAGCAAGTCGGAAGCATGTTTCGGTATTCGAACTTTCCTGCCTACAACCCTAGTCATAAGTTTAACATCAAACTATCTCCTACAGCTCAACTCGCTACTTGGAAATAACAGTCGGCACTCGTGAGACACATGTAAGCTATCGAAGCATGTGAATCGAGAGTGTTGAACAAGTGATCGACTAATCCTGTCTTTCTCGAAAACACACGGATGACCTTCGTCATTACGGATATGATGTCCCCACCGCACGCCATGGTTGAGTATTTTCTGATGTGTAAAACATAGTTGTTGTATCATTGTTAATTTATCGTAATTTCCCGGTCAATCGAAATTCACTCGGGTTCCTTTCGTCATCTTCTGAGCTGAGATACTACAGAAGTGATAAAACGTTTTTTTCTTGTAATGACAGTTTCAGTGCTACTAGTAGCCATAGTAATTATTTCACAAAGGCAAATCGATTAAAGTATCCACAGATGAGTTTTTGTTTCACGTCACTGAATTCAAATTAGATGGAAAACTTCAGTTTCTGATGCTTAACCGCATCCCTGAACTGACACTGTGTTTTTTTATAAACCATTCTGTCAAATGACCATTAAAATATTTGTCATTATTGCTCACCACCATTCCAGGGTCCCAATTTTGAATACTCAACCGAAACACATGAAGAACTGCTCTACAACAAAGAAAAATTGCTTCAAAACGGCGATCGATGGGAAGTGGAAATCGCCGAAAATCTAAAAGCAGATTATTTGTATCGTTAATTAACTTTTTCTCCTAGTCATTTCGCGAACGATGTAGTGTATAAAATGATGTTCTCCTCGATTGTTTTTTTGCCTAATTTAGCTGACGAACTATGTTTTCTAGTAAACTGGGGGTTGTTGTTAGGGGATTTGGAAGCCACTTCCTATATGCCGCTCCCTTATATTTAGACTGAAGCAAGTTGGTGGTATCTTTATTCATATGTTTTGGATTATCTTGTTTCCGGTTGATCTACAAGTCGTCATCCCCGTAACGTTAGACTCATACTCAACCCTGTTTCCTCATCTTCATCTAATATCGTTATGTCAGCACAAGCTGTCATGGCAAATAAGTTAGATCGTCCTAAGCTACTGTTGGTCGGAGTATGTTGTTTTATGTACTTGTTGCTTGTTTAAACGCCGTTACGAAAATATTGTAACGTTTGATCACGAAAAAGTCACTTCGTCCTAATCCGTCATCCCAATATTGTTCATGATGCCCTAAATTCTAATAAGCGACGATTATCTTTTAAATATCATCCCATTGCTAGGAAGCAAATTCACATCATTCTGCTGCTGTTCATTTTGTCTGCGGCGAGCTTAACTGCTAATGCTCATCTTCTTGATTTGAGTTGGGCTGGGGTGCCAAATTTTCATCAAGCGGCTGCAACTTCGACCGTTCCCTCAGAGCAAAGTGACAGCAATCACGCCACTCATTTGTAATGTTGACTGTTCGTTTACCACGCCGTGCACTTTTTGCCGAGCCCCCAGTTCATGTACAAAGTTATCTGTTGATAACTGCAGAGGTTACAATGCTTACAAGTTAGGAACAACAGATTGTGCTAGTTTCTCATTGCGGGGTCTTCATGATCCATCTGGCTTCTGGTCAGACATATTAAGCGATATGACGACTACCTCGATTCAGTGGCGTGAATGTTATTGTCTGTGGAGTAAAATTTAAGAAAAAATGACGGTGAACGCCACACTATAATAAAACAGTGCAGATATCCTATTACTCACGTGCAACTGTGTTGCCAGCCTGCAAGTTGCAAACGCTTTTGTCAGTTTGTGGGTTTGTGTAAATTGCATTTTTCTTTGTTTTTTTCCCTCTCTCTCTCTATGTTTGTATAATGAGCCCCATATACAATGTTGTTAGTAAAAATGACGAACTTACGACAGCTGCGATCAATTGTGGTTGATGTTCAATTTGAAACGCGAATTGAGTTCAATCTCAATTTGCTCCATTATGTAATTAGGGTTATATCAGAGGTCGGACGTATTATTGATTTGACGTGACTATATAATGGTTAGTAACCTGTGATGCACTGTTTACATTTGGATAGATCAAACGTGAAAATGTTTCCGAGACAGTCTTCGGCTTATTCCTTCTTGTTATTTGCCCTTCAATTCTGACGGATACGATGGAAAATTCCTTCGAGACAGGCTCTTTACGTCGTACCACTTGTGTATCAACTTGGTTCCATTAATCATTACTGTGATGCTTGATTGCTGAACGAGTGAGAGAAAGCAAACTCTTCAAAGTGGGATGAAAGGTGGCTTAATACTCAGAAACTTCATATGTGGACTCAGATCTTCGATTTCGTAATGTGATAGTTTCCAAGCGTAGAATGGAACTACATGTGCGAACTAAGCAGCATTCGAAAGACAGCTCGCAGAGTTTGCATCACCGCTGCATTGGTTACACCTACTTCGCAGGTAATTCAGGCAAACACCAGCACCGGGACTTGTATCGTGGATCGTTGGCTAAGAGCACCAAGCACTCAGCTGTTGGTCGGTGGAGTCTCAATACGGTTCTGAAGATCAGCCACTGTTTTTTTTTTCAATTATATCGGTTTGTCAGCCGTTCCCGAGGGACATTGCTTTCAGAATGACAGCTGAATCGTTCCTCATATTGAATAATGACAGGCAGCATTTTCTTGGAAATAGCCTCTTAATCTGCCACTGTCTTTCGGTAGATGACAGCGTTGGATATACTGCGGTCGCTTTTCCTTGCTTGAGCTACGCAAGCACGGGACGGTGTGGTTCTGCGATGTCGTTGAGCTGTGAGGTTTATCTCTAAATACTTTTCTGTGATTATTCTCTGATTGGTAGGTAATGGTTGAAAATTTACGGATGCTTGATATATCTATGGCTAGCGCGCAGTTAATAGGTATATTTATCACACTAAAATGGAGGATGCTTCAACGTTTTTTAATGGTCATTGATCAATGTGCGCGTTTGTTATAATCGTTACTCGTGGGTTGTTAGAATGCAAGTGACTGAAACGCTTGGTGGCAACTGAGCGTGTAAATTTTGTTTTTAAAAGAAGGAATCTTCTTGTTATAAAGAGTGACATCTCGGTAGATGAGCGCATCTTAGAACATTCATTTAAAATGACGAGTTGCCTTAGCAATCAACGGTGAATTCAGACAAGTATCCAGTGCCTGTCAAGGTGATATGCAACAGTCCTTGCGAGTACAATAGTCCGCTGGGCAAAAGGACCCCATTTCAAGGGCTACTTCTGAAGAGCTAATGGTTATTGGCAGATTTACAGCTCAGCTGCTGTGTAACGGACAAATCGGTACAGCTCCTCGAACTTGTCAGATGATGTTCATTCGTACACAGCTACTTTCACACAAGTGCGATTGAAGATAAATCTATTGATCATCCTTCCTGAAACGTTTTAAAATGAAGTAAGTTATAGTGTCTTCTCTTTAAACAATGGTCTAGTGGCGGGATAGTTTTTTGATCTGGCCCGCATGGCCAGTCATACGTGCGCTTCCATGCAGTCTTCCATTGTTATTCTCTGAGTCCATTTCTTTTTATTAGTGTTGGGTTTGCTTTTGCATTATCGGTCTGGGAGTGCCACGTGCTTTTTACGGTCTAGCAGCCCTTTGTTGCCGGTTCTGATTATTTTTTGGTTACGTGTTGTAACTCAATATACGGCCTACGAACGCGTAAACACACAACAGAATAACGGTTAGTGAAACGGTAGATAACGGAACAACGTTCAGCGGTAATGAACAACTGACTACGAAGTATGCACGATTAATACGTATCTTCCCGGCCAACTCAACCACCCAATGCTAACGAATGAACACAGAAAAGACAGGCCTCCTGATAGAGCCACTTTGTCACTCAATCCGAAGACAACACGGTCACAAACTGGACCACATTTAAGGGGTTTATGACCAATCAAGAAACATTATCAGAAAGTGGACCAGACAAAGATTCACACAGTAAAGTGTTGTCCTAATTAAAGGGCGTGCGTGTAGGCGGGGTGTCAGAAATTGGCACAAAGACTGAGAACGCACGTGAAGAGTGAAGTGGCACATGACCGTGCTGACTATAAAGGTCACTCCAAACAGTAATGACTTAGGCCATTGCGAAGGCAAATTAAACGGTATTTTCGAGGAATTGGGTTCTCCCCCGACATTACGTCATGCCGATTCATTGCCGTTGTGTTTCCGAATAATTTACTGCATCTGCTTGAGGAGCGTAATCCCGACTACGCTTTCCGCATGAGATGGATTTGGTTCACACTGTATGGCCCTTACCATTGGCACTGTACACAACAATATGGTCAAGCTTTAGTCAATGTACGGCAGCTTTTGGATCGCTGCTGGACTTTACACACTTACACAACAATGCGCGCGCTTTGGCAGCTCGTTTGTACTTGTTCTCCATCTTTTGTCTCGAGTACGAGTCATAGTTGATTCGGCATCTTTTACGTACAGCATTCTCAGAATGACCACACGCGAGTAGTATCTACCTTCTTTCAATGGGTCGTATCTTTCAAGGTTCATTTGGACAGATGGTAACATAAACACAGCGTGTGTGGCCATACTGCAGCAGAGGTGTTATGCAAAATACTGGACGTCCCACACAATCGATTCTTAAGCGTCCTTTTTAACTTTAAAACACTAGTAAAAGCCTGCTTTTTCGGACGGCCGTAGTTAGGGGCGTTCCCTGTTGGTTGGGTTCCCTCTCTCATCCGTGGGCGATTTTCTGAATAAAATCATTGTTGAGATAATCCGCCGTACTTGAATAAAATAGGTTCTTCCGGTAGACTACCAAATCGGATAAAAGGTTTTTATAAAACACATTTGTAATCCTGTAGGATGACTGTGATTCAATTTTTTTTAGTGCCTTCAGATGTATTAACTTTAGGGTGGTGCATAGCATAATAACAACTCACGCATAGGATAGTTACCTCGTGGGGACTGCGTCGTTCGTATTCAATTTCACCTGCAGTTTGATCGTTGAAGTCTGCGACTGAAAGTCTGTGTTAGAAACGGTCTTGGTAGGTGTTTATTTCTGATTTGTTATAACATTTTAAAACCATTCCGTCCATATTTTTTACTTAGTGAAAGCGTTTCAACGTAGTTTACCATATTTGACCAGAATTATAAAGGTCCGAATGAAAACGGATGTAGGGATCGAACTAGGGACAAGAATTATGTTTATCTGCCACAGCATGTGTTCTGAAACCTGAGCTAAAAGGGCGTCATAGAATCCAGGGTGATGCCTTACTTTGTCAGATGGATTACTCGCAACGGTTGTTTGTAGAATGCTCGTGGGTGTTTTTAAACAGTTTGCCTGGGGCACAGGATGACAGGTGTGTTGTTCATAACTTGGCGCTCTACGAAATGATGATAAGTACTAGTGGGTCGATTGGTGCACCTCGTCCATTTTCTTGTCTGGACCCTCCACGATTCACAGCTTATGGCTAGATACTTTGAAGAGATTTGTATTTGAACCGGTTTACCTATGTATGTTTTTTCGTTGTTTACTGAATTTCTGCGATCCAGGCACAAACACGGAAGCGATACTGGATAGCTGTCTCATAAGTCCCTTCCTTTTTCGTTTAGGACTCGTTTGCCTTCTTAGTGTAGTTTTTACCTGTTTGTTGTTTGAGCTCAGTTACTGAAAATCTAGTGAGTCAAATTCCTTTATCATAAACAGCAATACATTTGGTTTTCACTTATGCTTAATTGTCACGCAGCCCTGAAGAAAAAAGCATGCTCTGTCCAGGAAAAAGACTAAAGTTGAGGGAGAGGAAGGTACATAACTACTAAAGACCAATTACATCAATATTCAACATCAAGGTGCCTACACATTGCAAACAACGGAGCTGTACTTGAAAGTAGAATGTCGTCAACAAGAGAACTTCTTTACGGCTTCCATTGCCCTGCGTCACTAAGTACACCTGCTTCACAGACAGCTTGATTAAATAACCACATCGTTCAGGTCACTGAGCCCGAGTAGCCGCCCGCGATTTTGAGTCCCGAGGTTTCTAGGCCGGGAGACGAATCTGACATAGTGGTCATCACCTTGGTGAACGACTTCATTTCTCTACGCCAGGTCCTCACTTGTTCACCTAGCACCGTACGCCATTCGGCCGCGACCTCGCCAGATGTGCTCGCTTTGACTGAAGTTCTTAGTACATGGCCTAGCCATCTAAGTCTGTGCAACCTTAAGGGTTGGACGAAAGAGCTCTTGACAATCACCAACGAATACGCGCTTCCCAATCTCTTCGTTGATGCCACCCCATTGCAGCGATCGCAAGTAGGTGTCGATGGTTAACCACCTGAGTACAGTTCACGCCTTCCCTGAGCGGCCAGATATCGAAGTCGTAAAGTAATGCAACCCTCACATGCACGTCCCTTAAGCATCGGCGAGGTGCCTCCCTGTTGCCAGGGGTGTCCTAGGTTAGGGAATAACGCCGTAGCCTTAAGGATACGAACTTCGATTTCATTCTCTACACCTCCACGGTCGCTGCCGATGTAGCCTCCCAAGTAGGCAAACCGGTCGGAAACCTCCATAACTTCATTATTCAACATCAAATCTACGTAACCACAACAGTCATGCAGAAGTACTTTGAGACTGTAAAGCGCATTCCGAAGTACTTAGCAGAACGCGAAATAGTGTTTAGCATTTTTGTACCGCTCGAAAGTTGTCAAACAGCAACACCTTGTCGTTAGCGTAGTAAAGACCAGTCACTCTTTCACCGGCATCTCGTGACAGCCGGAGATAACCCTTCATTATATCGTTCACCCTAGAATTAAACAAAAATGGTGAAAACGGACTGCTTTGACCTACGCCGCTTCTGGTGCTGAAACTGTCAGATAGTTTGCCGTAAACCCTAACCTGAGCTGAAGTATGGGAATAAAGCGCCAACAGTATGTCCACATGTTTGTTTGGTACACTTCTTTCTTTAAAGTGCGGGTAGGTCCACCGAATCGAACGCACCTTCATAGTTGGTCGGCGGTATACGGTACGCTGCTCCAAAATTTGAAGAGTAAAAATTTGGCGATATCCTCGTCCAGGACGAAGCCTTGTATGTTGTTCCCTAATGTCTTCCTACTGAGCTGCAATGAGCCGATGAAATACAGTGGATGTCAAAACTCCTAATAGTGGGTTTGGTTTCTACAAAAGTCTCGGCCGCCTTTCTTCAATATAAGAACTATTATCGAGTGATCCCAGCACAGAGGATGTTCTTCACCGTCCACACAGGTTGAGATTACTGAGTCAGAAGCTCTGCTGACGCCTTTCCGCCTTTGAAATTTTTTGGCACGAGATCATCTAGGCCAGGAGTTATATTGCGTTTGAGAGCCGAAATACAATAGCAAACTTCGACTTTAGTGGGTGTTCCCAAATCCACCGACGAGGGTGTTACATCGCTAATTTGCGACCGTAACACTAGATGCAGGAGGCTAGGTAAATTCACCCTCAGCGTTCTGCTCAGCACTCTTACTCTCTGCATTTATTGTGTATAGGTGTGTTGTCTGCATCATTGTTGGCTACATTGATAGACAGACGTTTTGGACCAGTAGTACGGATAAGCTTGGAGAGTCTGCAACGTTTCTTAGAGCAAACACGATTTCCATTTCCTTAACTTTCTCTGTTGAGTAATCCTCAATTAGCGGCCAGGCTATGGATATACCTCCTAAATTTGTCATAAGGAGTGTTTCGTCTGATATCTAGAAACTTGGAAGATTCTTCTGAAATCTGTTTGTTTAACCCGCTAGCCACCGCGCAGTATGCTATAGTACCTGCTTCATGAGTAGCCTGTGAGATTCGGGTCAAGCAGCTGTTAACATCTTTTGAGTGTGAACTGTTAAGCTTGCATTCCAAGCCAGTTTAATACTCATGTTTTACAGCTGGTCTGATCAGTTTCTTAGCCACCTTCAGTTGCATTCCGTGAGGTTGTTGCCCGTCGAAGGTAAAGACGAAGCGACAACCTACAAACGCATGATCTGAATCCAAATATTTGTTCCAATAAGATCGGCAGTCTTAAATGGAGCCAGGCCATCTATAGGCAACAGTTATATGGTCTGTCTGACACCAGATCTGATTCGGAGAATGAGGGCGTCAAGTATAACAGTGACGCACACTATGTTTAAAACTAGTGCTGGCTAGAACTACTCTGTGCTTGATACACGTGTGCAATAGCCAACCACCATCAACCGAACCATTTGATGCTTGTTCATTCTTACTAATACAGCCAATCTGGGCGTTCATATCTACGGCCAGAGTGACTACATCAGAACCGTGTGTCGATCGAAACAGAGCGGTTACATCCTGAATGTGTCATCTCGCTGAGTAGTGTTGATGTTAAATGCGACTACAGGGAGACTCATGTCTGTAGATACTAACTCGTTTTCTAGGTTGTCGCATCGTCAAATTCGGACTCACTTTAGTCCGTAGATCAGTGGTTATGTTAAGATCACTTACTGGAGGTGTGCGGTAACTCACTCTGTCATAGGCTGCTAGATGGCGTTAGAAGTTTATAGGATAAGGTAGCATAAGTGATACGTGTTTAATGCTCTAAGGCCGGTTTCCTGATTGTTGCTACACATCAGGTATCCTTATATGGTGAACTTCAATCACACCTTCCACTATACGAACAGATGCTGAAATTTGTAGATAACTTATCATCAGAACAGAAAGAAGAGATATGTTGCGATATGTTAACATTTTCATTTACTCTCATTAGTCGCAAACGTAAAACATGCCAGTTACATACATCATATAGATAAGGACAAACAAGGATTAGACACGCCTACAAGCACATCAAATATGATATAATCACGACCATGGTAACCCGATGGGTTGCCTCAACCTTTGCCAATTAATTGTTCCATTTATTTTGGACCCGGTAAAGTCGGTAGATCACTATGGATGTTAAGAGCAGTTAGTGGAACTGTGCAGCGACTCATGGAATGTTTGGTGGAGAGGTGTTAGTGATTTTTTCTGTTGACGCTTGTTAAAACTTCGTCACTAACAGATTTTTAACAAGGCAATTACATTTCCCAAAGCAATTTGCGACCACAACTTTTTGCTGTTGTCATTTCACCTCAAAAGCTCTGTTACAAAATGTTTTACGAGAGCATGGTTTACCCACAATTCTCTTAATGATATCTTTCGTTAATCTTGGTCGGCCGCCTGCTTTTTGTATCAAAGAGGAAAAGGAGCTTCCTTTACTACTTATGTCGCCTTACCTCGTAAATGTATATTGCTATTTTTAGACTGACTTATTTTCTGCACAGGTCATGTAAGCGCTGTTAGAATCCGTCTGACCTACTGACTCCGCTGGATCTGAGATAATTGACACAAATAATTCACATTCGAATTACTAACTACACGTATCAGCATTCGCCGTCTCATTTCGAAGGTTTGCGGTCTGAACATGTCTGATGAATGGCAACATGTACGGAACCGGTCTTGTGCTTCCGATAAATTTTGACCACTACATAGGTCATGCTTATGTCACGCCATAATGTAAAATGCTCCTATTTCACTTAGCGATAGTCTGCTGAGCAGCAATTTTTATGCATTCTTTTGGCAATAAAACTACTTTACAAGTAATTTGTTTGAAAACGTCGAATTCGTCATCAGAAGGTGAATCAAATTTAATGGCTACTACTGGCGTCCCCCGCAGCAAACGCTAAATAGCTGGGAACATTCTCTGGAAACGCCGTTGATATTGCTGTAACCGGACTCTGCCGTATTTTCGATAAGCCAGATGTGTGCCTTAATTAATGTACTCTCTTCTCATGGTGATGAACATGTACCAGACTATTATAGGAAACTTACTGGATAGTAAGTGCTATTCTGTCGTTGCAAGCAGATTGCATTGACGACAGCCAGCGATTCAGTGATCAGTCATTTGCAAGAAATCTCCTCCACTTCTTTCTGGGACCATGGTGGATGCTTGCTCGTTTGTTAGCCAAACATAAAACATCGTCTAGCAGGTTTCATGAGATCAGAGACCTCAGCCTGTCTCGGAAGTCCCAATCACGGGGTTATCGGTTGCATTTAACGGGAGATCTGTTGTGCTTCCAGCCAAGACGATCAGACAACCTAGGCATTACTCACAATCAAATATGGCTGAATGCTCAGATATGATAATTCGATCGTGCGTAATTGGAGGTCAACAGTGCATTACTGAATACAGTTACCGTATGAAGGTATTGCCGAATTTCCTGTCCCGATCATGTCAACGACATGCACTGGTGCCATGTTCTAACAAGAGCGGAACATCGGTCTAGTTTTTCCTTTTGAAAGAGACTAGCAGAAAATCTATCACAATGCAAAGGTTGTTACTAAGTGTGTGACGGTCAACTTGAAATTAACCAAATTCCCGATTGTTCATCATTAACCGTAAAACAGTTCAGTTTGTTTGGTTCTATCTGAGATACCAGGCACAACAGAGGAGGAAAAACAAATTATGATGCTTCAGTTTGATATGAATTAAGACGGTTTATGAATGTCAAAATGGCCGTTTTCTGCAGCAAAATACACTTGCTAAAGAAAGGGATCAACTGCTAAAGCCCTTCTATCCATGTTAACCAATTTATAGTGCTCATGTTGTACATAGCTATGTAGAAGAGAATAAGAATTCATTGAGATCATTCGCATTTTGCCTATTACAGGAGGTTTACAATGTTTATGTGCAGCTGAGTGTATTAGATTATGATAAAAGAACGTAGAGTAGAGGAAGAATAAACGGGATGGAAATAAACATACGAAGAGTTTTGTTTCGGATATGCTGAGGATCGTATGAGCATGAAACAATGTAGAATTAAGCTACTTAGGATATGGAAGGAGAGGCGTGGTTCGGAAGTGGCGGTTAGGTATGATGCAAATACAGTGACAATGACTCATTAACACTGGTAGTGGAGATCTTACACTCTTGTAAGTTTATCCCGATGGCCGGTCTGATGGAAGACTTTGATTAGCTTCACAAATGCACATGTCACCTCTTTACCTGTAGTTCTCCGTTGGCAGATTCGGACAAGGTGTTCCACAACCGACATACCTTAACATTAGATGAATGTTGTTTGTATTTCAGTCGAAGATATGGACACGGCTGTAGTAGGAACGGGTGACCACGTAGAGAGGAGTAACTGGAGTTCATGATTAGAACGAAGAAACTTCCCAGTTGGGCAGGTCAGCAGGAAAATAAATGCAACTGATATTTACAGTGTAATTACCGGAGGCTCGCCTGGTAGCTACAGCTCCTGCAGTCTGTGATGTAGGCTTTAACATCAACGTTATATCGCATATATCGAATTTGGGTGTCCGGCAGAAACTTACAACGAATGACATCCTTGTTGGGGTAGATTGATCAGCTTACTGGTAACATGCTAACCGTTCTGACGCGTATAAGCCTGAAACTTTGTGAAAATTGAAAACACAGTTGAAATCATGGCGTTAACAAAGACTAATAATCTTTGTGTTTGTTGAAAATGTACCTGTTAATACATAGTTTGAAGGACCGCGGTCCATTTGCTCGGATGATTGTGATTCGTTCCCAACGAATTACACCGGTTCTATCCGTAATTTTATGTGTAGGCCTAACGGTTTCCGAACTCACTATGGAGCTCTTTTGAAACATGTCTTTAATATCGTTCACCTAGGCCCTTGGGACCGACCTGCATTTAACTAAAGCTTGATACGTTTCTATACAAGCTCCATGCAGCACACGCGAAGAAGCCAGCCTGTGTAGTGATTTTGGCAAGCGGAATAGGTTACTTTATCGAATGAGTTACACTCTGCATACTGGTGGCTGATGCTTACATGCGAACACTTATGATAAGACTGATGTCGGTACAACTCAAAATGTTTCTAACCTACTCCTACAACAGTGCATTATACAACAATTATCAGGGCAATTTGAATGCACTGAACTGATGCATGAGCTTTAATATTTTGGTTTCATCTATTGGAATTTCTTCTACTCTCATTCATGGGCCTTAGACATGCCCTCATAGTAACACGCATTCGGAGGTTAGTCGGTCGACAGATAGTTATATTCTTCTTAAAGTAGCTGAGCAAATGTTCACAGTTGACTGTTACCAACTATTGTTTTCTCCATGTCCACGTTGTTCTTGCAGAACTGTGCAAGTGTACGAAGCTAGGTAGCCACCGACTCGTGAGAATGTTTCACATTGTATAACGGTAATTATCATCAGCTTCGCCACTTCATATGCGCGCCTGTTCTACCAGTCTTCTTTAAGTAGGAAATCTTTGAACTTTACGAGCTCTATCGTACTGCTTTTGCGTGAAAGTGGCCCTGCGAATTATCATCTTTTGGTGACGTAAGTAAAAAAGACACCTGGTTAGCATGGTGTCGACTGCGATTTGAAATCTAGGTTGTGTTGACCTACTAGCAAGTAAATAAGTAGTCTGAATTAAGTTCCATATTCCGGTTTTCCTCATGCCATCGGGCTATGATATACTCAACTAGTACTTTTCTGAGTGACACGTAATGCTATTATACAGTACCTCAGTATTGCAATACGGTTACGTTTAGTTTATTAGGTCGTGTTATCAGCTGTAAGTACCGAAGTTAGCCGAATAAAATCGTCCGTATGTATCCGTGTGAATATGTAAACATAACACGTTCATTTTGTATATGTCGTGTAATTGTAGACTAGGATTGAAAATAGATTTTCTTATTAAATATAAGGCAATTAAAAGCCGCCTACTTTTCTCCCAGTATGAAATAAAGTACCAGTCCAAATGCAATAACTGGCAAAATACTAGTGAAGTTGGTTCAAGTGATTACTTGCATTTTTTGGTGGTACAATACAACAAAGATGGGAATCTGTCCTGTTTATGTCGCGCGATCCATCACATCTTTGAAGGAACAGAAGTTCATGTTTTCATTGGTCCGTCTGTGCTGTCTGCTAGCCGATAAACTTTGTGTGTATGTTCTTTTTGAGGCAACTACCCAAAAGACCAACAATAGTGTGCATTGTGATTTCACCGTTGAATGGTGTTTGCGGCAGCGGCTTCGCGCCGACTGAGAGACAGTCAAATGTGAAAATGAACTGTAAAATTGTGCCACTCGGGAGTAGTCACAGAGTCGTACTTTTTGGTCGGATATGACATTCACGTAAGAGTGTAGTATCCTTTGGAAGTGGTATTTTTCTACACACAAACTCGCCGTTGACATTCGTTTTAGCTCAGCGCTGTTACTGTGTTCCAACTACAAACTTCGCCGTCGCAAGCGATGCTCGTAGAGCTGCTGGTCAAGCGGATAGGAGCATTGTCTCATGACGCTAAGGGTGGCATGTTCGACTTCCCATTCAAACGTTCACAATCTGATTAGTCCAGACAAATACTAGTGTTTGTTTAAGGGTGAACATCGGGAAGCATCACAAACACCACTTCGAATCGTTGCGGCCGTAACCATTGCACACCGACAGTCTGGGGTGGGCTGTATCCATCCACACTAACGAGATTAAAAGAAGCCAAAACTCAACTTGCCGATGATTTTGTATGTCTGCTGTATCTCTGAAGCATTAGCCACCCGCATCAATCGGTTGGCTAAACGGTCAGCACGCTACTTGCGTTTTCCGTTTATGACACAACGTGTCACAAAGGAGAGGCACTCTTTAATGGTTATCACGAACAAAAGAGAATTGGAGAACAACATAACCAGTTAAAAACCCGTTAAGTCATTTAATATGTTTTTAATAATCTTAGTCATCTTGACTTTCATTGTTTTCAATGGGGTTGTGAAAAGCCTTCATTTCAGCTATGTCTACAAAAACATGTTTTCTACATAGACCAATTCATCACATCTGGATGATTCGGACTATTTACAAACACTCAATGTAATTAATGCAAGCACCGATAGGCAAGAGTAGGTTTAAGTTTTGATCAGTTCTTGACGATAATCACATAACTGAAGTGATGACGATAATATTCGTTTCGTGGCAAATTTATCGAATAGAATTGATACCTAGGTGACTAGGTAAGCATCGCCAACATGTGTGATAAGAAACATGGATTACGTGAGTGTATCATTATGCAAAAACTGATGATGGTGGTGGGATCACGAATGTAGTCTGTATTTTTATGGAACTGGAGCATGGTGAATGTCTTGGTAATTCAGGGACCTAATTTGTAACGTTACGGTGTGCCTAAACTTTACATTAAATAAAGAAATACGCGCACCGTGTTGGTCTATGCATTAATTATTATGTGATGGGTTTTTGACGAAGCACGGAAGTATTTCACTTTTAACGATACTCACATCTATCTATGTTAACTGGTGCGTTGACCTGAGCTTGATAATCTGGCGACAATTACAACGAACTCAGTATGGATAGTAATACAGTGTCAACCAATTACTTACGGCCAGTCACGTGTGCTGATTACCTCTCGGTTTTCTAACAGTCTAGTGATGCAGTACTTTCCTTCGTGTGAAGCATTTTCTTAAGAGAGTAAAAATCTTAATTTAGGTCGTGCTAAAGATATGCACCACGGAATGGTTATAACAAGTACGAAACTTGAGTAAGGTGCTTTACGAAAGCAACCGACTGGAGTATCTGTGGAAATGCGATACACGCGGCCGGTTGTGAATAGTACTCAACTTGTGTTGATCAAAATTATCTTCTACCTACCAGTAAAAAAGAGGCTCTTTGTTGGTAGGGAGAAAATTTCATCCAGTGTAGTTTACTGAATGAGTACGACACAGTGAATAAGACACTTAGTTTGTGTGAACCGTCAAAGCAGCCATGCGCTCATCTCTGATACCGCGGTCTGTTCCAGAAGGAGCCATATAATCGAGTGACATCGACTTTCAACCCGTTATGTTGACTAAGCGGTCATCACACTACAATTAAGGTACATCACTCAGGGTGAACGTTCATAGTCCCACCTTGTGGCTCAGAAGGAATGATGGGGGAGAAATGTGTTTTTATCTTGGTTGTCATTCAATATTTTCCTCTGTACAATGTAGTGTTTACACGCTGGTTACGATACTTTCAAACTATTCAGGTCTGATCGAGATTCATACACAAACTAATCGAAGTTAAAACTTGTAGGCTAACAGAACAACATTATCATCATTTTGTATCTGGGTTCAGCACCAAAGGAAGAAGGTAAATACACTGCTGATTTTTGCGAACTATCACTTGGTCAATTATTTGGGATCCTTCAAAATGGTCAGGAATTAGTTTCTAGCTAAGGGCTATTTGCATCATGCCTGCAACATTGTGTTACCAATTTCTGATGCTCGAATCCAGAAGACGAAGGTCTGATAACCTTTTGCGCACTCACACCTACATTCGGTCAGACCTGAAGAGAAGAGTCCACACATCCCGACGATCATTTGATAGGTGTCAGTTTAGCTTGATTTATGAACCAGACCTACTACTGAATATACCTTACATTATTTAGCCCTTGGTCAGATATTAGACTGCCGGGAACATGTGTTCATAACGTTCACTAACGGATTTGCTTACGTCAGATATTCATCCTGGATCAAGGAATAAGCAAACTGAGTTTGCTTAGACAAGTGTTTATTTGTCTCATTCTGTTACCTATTTGGCTTATTGCGTTTCGTAGATACAGTTGAGGCTGCCATGTCTAGGAGGGAATGAGTTATTTTTTGTATGCCGCTAACCTTTTCCCTGTCAGCTTTCGTCAATACACTTGCCCAGTTTTTGGATTAAACTCATTTGCATACTTGATTAATCGCTACTATGAACCCTAATTTTTAGGCACGCCATATTTATATGGAAATCAAATATTTCCTGTTATCGTATCAAACTCGAGGTACGCGTAGAAATTCGCATTGCTGTCTGATATGTACAAAGATATGTGTTGATTTATGCATTTCCCCGCCTCTCAGCAGTAAGGTTGTCAAGTGCAATACCACTTTGAAGTTCATCCGGTCATCTGAATAGTGATAGGACATGCTGACAGTCTCGTTGGCCTTTCTTATCTGGCGTCCCGCGACCGATTTTCTATCCCTCTTTTTGAGACGAATCTCCAGCAGTCACCGTTTGAGTCGCGTTTGGTTGACAAAAACGCCGGCAAAGCGTGCAAGACTCTGTGAATGTTCACCGAATAGCTGTTCACAGAACATTTTTGCAATGCTTCGGCCATTGACTGAGTGACCCAGCTCTGTCATCTTCCGTTTGGTTAAGACAGGAATTTTACCAGCTCATCCGTAAACGGATAGTGAATATGTGCGAATAATCAGTTAAACACAAATCGCTGTCTTTTCACAACGTCAGAAATGGATCATCACTGTTATTTTGCTGAATTGATAGAAATCAAAGGAGTTTGAAGTAGAATACCAAAGGCTAAATAGTTTTTAAAGTCATATACTTTTATAATTCTTTGATTCGTCAATGATTTTTTCACTTGATTATCTAGACAGAGGTTTTCGAGGAATTTCCTTCAAGACAGAATTACCGAGCAACTGCTTTCGATAATTCGTTCACAAACAAGTACAATAATAGAGGTTTCATCAAGACTTGTCTTGGGACAAAGAGGTGAATCCACAAACTGATTGTCGGCGTTGACATTAAAAGCAGATCTCAGTTTCCTCATATTGGTTAGACTGTACGGGACTTTTACTGGATGTCAAATATCTGTACATGACTAGAATGGTTATGACTGATCTGTTGCCACGGAAGTGGCGATGAGAGGGGCTAAACAAACCTCCCGTGAGAACACGAGTTAAGATTCCGTAATCTGAATGCAATCGATTCGGCGATCGTCGTGTTGGGCTGGAAGAGTCTCTTATGTTGACTGTTGGCAACTCTGTAGACGACTACGTTGGTTGTCACCAGAAAGGTACGTCCAAGCGGCCGTAGACTAGACGGTTAAATTGATTTAGTGCAGTATGTTTTATAAGCAGAAATAGTCTAAACATCGCTTTTTCTTCAGCATTGCCTCTTGTTGAATTTGTTCATCCTATTTGAAGTGATGAATCCTCCAGGCGACCATTTCCAGTCAATAGGTTTCGTAGGGTTTTCTGTTCTTGCTCCACCGAGTCATCCGAAAAAAATATTTTTGTTCTGGTTGCCAGGCACTGGGTTAGAGTTTGTTTTGTTTACTTTGTACGGAACTGTTGAAGTTGATGTTTCAGCTTGTCTTTGTGGGCATACGATATACCACCCTGTTCATCCATTGCTGTTTCCGCTGCAACAGATCAGTCATAACCATTCTAGTCATATACAGACTTCTGACCATGACCGTATGACGTATCATCCAATAAAAGTCCGGTACAGTCTAATCAATATGAGGAAGCTGAAGTCTGCTTCTGATGTCAACGTCAATAATCATCTCGTGGAGTTTACTTTTTGTTTCAAGACAAGTCTTGATGAAACCTTTGTACTTGTACTGCCTTGTAAACAAATTATCGAAAGCATTTGTTCGTCCCATCGTTACTAAACATCTTTTCCTGCTTTTTCTCTTTCTTTCGTCATCTAGTTTAGAACAATTTCCAAACCAACACGGTGGATATAAGCTCTTTGTTTGCCTCTTACAGCCTTCAAGTATATCAGCTTGTTATTACCACTCACCAAAGATGCGCAGCTGAAGCAAATTTGTGTTTATGATACTTGAACACGAAATAATTAATGCGACGCTCCAGTTCTGTACTATCCATATACACTGTCCAACTCGATGTGAATATTTTGGCAGCATATGCCATTATCGGTGTTCAGCTAGGGATTCTAACTCATTCCTTAATATGTTCGTTGTACACTGCTGAACTGCACATTGCTTACTCTTCTACGGACTATTTAAAACTAGTGCTGTATATTTACGGACCTATCATGGAATTATATTATCTTTAGACCATCATATGTTAATTGGTGTGCCTAGGTGATGGAAGGTTACAAGAAACGATTTGTGATCTGCAGTTTGTCAGAAAAATACATGAGGAACAGTAAAATTTCCTTCTTTCTCAAGGTGACTGGAAACGATGTCTACTTAGTGAAAACTTTGACGTTCGTCGATTCGCCAACATCCCTGATAAGCACAATTAAAGTCTATTAAATCCTTTGAGCCTAACCGACTTTGCAGTTATACTGGAAGTAAAGTTTAGTTCGTTAGCTCGAATAGGTGATCAATAAATTCATATCTTCATTCTTAACTACGAAACACAAATTTATAGTATTACTGATAAGTTGTTTGGCGGATTTGATGAGTTAAATGAGACTTAATCGTGAAAAATCAGGGCTTCGTCTGGATTCGAACCAATGTCAGAAACACCATATCGAAACGCAGCAAGTGCCCTACCAGGTGAGCTATGAAGCTATGCCAAAAGCTCAGAAATTTCAAGAAATCCTTCCGGATTGGTCAATCCCCTGGATCATTTACTGGATCCCATAGGAGACAAACGGACGTGTGGGTAACCGAGTCCAAATGTGAAATCTCTAAGCTCTTGCCGAAGCTCTGATTTTTCATAATTAGGTGTCTAACAAACTAATAGATAAAACTTTTATACATCAGATGTAAAACCAATTACGCGATCGATAGATTGCTGGTTTCATTCGCAATAAATTAGAAGGGAAACTGATATTTTGTCAAATTTGTTGTTTCATTTGATTGATAAACAGTCTCAACATGTTAGTACTGCCACAGGAGGGGTGACAATCGCAAAGCTAGGTAGAAACAAACCTCCAATCTCAAACACCAAAAGCTCTATGCAACACTTAGGAGTTCATGCCGGTTTTTGTGAAAATGCTCATGATATGCCCCCAGCCTTTCCTCTTAAATACTTCAATAAAACTATCTGGAAATTACAATTTGAACAGTAATCTGCATTAAAGTTTCAACTTCTTGCATTGCAAACCAGTATACCGCAAATGTGGAGAGGTTGGTTAGTTATAAAATGTTTTCGACAACATTTTGCATTGTACAGTATTGTGATGAGCGATTAAGCCGAATTCATGACGCGTTTACTTTTTTATTACATGCAATCGTTGTTTTTATCTCTAGAATCTTTTACAAATATAAATACATTGGAAATGTTAATGGACATAACTTCCTTTTTAATATTAATGGTGCAGAGCCACTGCTTTACCTCCATGACATATCCAAATTCCATTCCTAATTTACACTGAAGCATACTACTGGCTATAAACATTCAGTTTACTTGTGTGTAACTCCTGTACATGAAAGACCATCCAAATTAGTGAAGTGTGAGTTGTTACTGATTCTTTTTCCTTCATTCTTGGGTTAGATATCCAAATGCCTCTCGATTTGACTTTGTTACTTTTGACCTCTTTTGTGACAGACTCAGTTGAACGATTTAGTGTTCCCAAGTCACGGATGAATTTAATTTCCATGCACTGATTGTTAACTGAGTGGTAAACCCATATCAAGAAAAGGGGATACAAATATCCATGGGTTACTCGCTTCATTGTCAAAAATTAGAATGACTTGCTTACTAACATCGTCATCAGTAAGAATTGTTCTTATTGTCATATCGTTGAAGTCTGATGATAAAACAACTCTAGCTTATAATGCTCTATGACTAAAGCAACATCCTGACCATTACAAACATGTATGGTTTGAACATCCTTTACAGCTGATCGCGACTGTCAGATTCCCATGGACATTTCATCCTGACCCCTCCGAGTAGAAGCACTATAGTGAGGTTTTACTATCGCTGAAGTTCGTCGGTAGTGCATATTCATGGTAATCCTCATTAATCGAACATCCCCACTACTTACCAATATCACATATTACTCACAGTGCGGAAGAACCTGTAAATTATCCATACAGCTCAGTTGGTTCGAAGGCATTTCCCGAAATATGTTCAGCTAGATGAAACTGCCTCAGATAACGCTAGATTAGTCAGAAGATTGTGCATGCACCTATTTCTCCTTTTTGATGTGTGTAAGTCACCGATTGTTTCTTGATGAGTCTTGTGATCAATATCTCTAGTTTCTGTCTCTGTTCTTTAGGAAGAAAAGATTAATTTTCGGTACGAAACCTTGAATAATTGGTCAGTTGATTGGTAGAAATGGATTTAAACCACTTACCTCCTTTGACTAACCTTGCTGCTCTAAATAGGCGCACAGACCTACTGTTGTTGTTGAGTGCATCGCGGAGCTGGCGCCGATTCCTTCTCACTTTCTCTCTGGACACGATTTACTATTGTAACAGGACATAAAGAGCGTAAATTAATATACCATCCCAACAACTCATTATCTATGTTATCAGTTGTGATCATTCAAAAATTGAGTGTAACGCTGATAGCTTATGACTATTCCGTTGTGTGCACAAATGCTAAAAGAGCAAACATGGACACTAAACTGCCAGACTACTGCTTTTATGCAAATCGATTGGTTTCATAAAATGTTTATTAGTACACTGATTACTAGGTTCTAGACTTGATCCAGTCAGAGATAAACGTCGGTACCTGCAATTAAACTTGATTCAAGTGCAATTTTCATGCGGTGACTTCCTATTAATCGTTCATGACGTAAGTAATTACGTATTACCCTCTTCCCTACTGAATACTCTGTCCCAGCGATCATAGCGTAACACATGTATTTCTAAAGATCATCTTGGACTGTTTGTAACCCGGACACCTGAGAGTTAATCAACCAAAATCTGCAGCTAGTCTTACTTTTGGTGACCTGAAATCGAGTGAAATATTTACCATACACTGAAAGTTATTCGAATTACCAGCCCACATATCGGAGTGCAGCATCGAAGTAATTGCCTTAGTCGAATTCCACTTAGGCTTGAAAAGGGTTTTCTGACGTCTGCTGCGGTCTGTTTCAGTTGATTTCTATTTACACTGGCCCGAGGTATCTTTGAAAACTTCTTTTGCAGCGGACTTTACACTTTCTACTCCTCGCAAAGTGTTCACTAAAGAAAGTGAACGTGTTGTATCTGTGGTTTATAATTGTTCGTATTTTGGCTAACAGAACATGTGTTAACTGCAGCTGAACACCTCTGATTAAATGAATAAATCAAAAACTTGCAAAACCCTTAAACACCATCATTCACCCCTTGTAAGTAGTTGCAGGTAAGGAACTGGAGAAAAGTCTCCTGATCACAGTAAAGCAAGAGAAAGTTTAGTCAAACTATTTGCAAACTGTTTGCATCATTTTGTTGAGTTTGCAGTCTGCTATAACTGACTTATTGTGGAGGCATCCTGAGGCTATTGCCCGAAACTGTTTTAAAAAACGAGTAGGGATGAATTGAGTACTTTAGGTATAAAAGATTTTGTCTGTGTGTGATCATCATGTGAGGATAGAGGTAAGTCTGTTTTAAATCTCACTGTTTCTGCTAGGACTAAAGAATTAACTGTCCGTGAGTCTGGCTTAATACACAACTCAAATGGAACAAGATATTCAACCGGGCTTTAAATGAAACCCCATGTGATTATTGAAATCACACCATGCATCTGAGCTACAACGACTGTGCTGATTAAGCTTAGACGAGATACAATGCATGTGACACTAAACTTCTGTACAATACTTGACAGAATAACTCTGGCAGATCATTAGAACGTATGCTGTTAGTCGTGTTGATGTAATTCATTACTGGGTGTACTGTTGGATGGTGCACTTCATATTAAGTTGCTAACAGTACCAGAAACGCTTAATGACTACCCGTCTCATACAAGTGATAAAACTGCACCTTGACTCCTTGGTGCTATTTTGAGTAAAAATAAAATGTGATCTTTTCATGTTGATTACCTGTTCATCAAAACTAGAAAACTGCCTTTCTGGATTCGATGTTTAAATCATACTTTTCTCCTATATCAAATAATTCACTGATTTCATAATACATATATACTCCTCAGTTAGACATATTGTTCACCTATTATTTCCTCGCGCACATCGCTCAAAATTTGTATACTATGAGTCAGCTTTTTCTGCCAATTACCAGAATGTAGTGAAAATTCTCCGCTACCATTGTGTTGATTTCTTTATTCCCGTCATTTCCCATTATGTGCAAAATCTGTATTCAAAAATTTACTCAACGCAACTCACTTTCTTGAGGTTAATTCGGTCTTGACCTTCTCATACTCATAGTATATTTTGTTCTGTTTTTCTTCACCTAACTCTACTTCCAAAAACATTCATCCTTTGTAGTCTTCGGTTAATCAAGAAGTCCAACCAGTAGCATTTTAAAACTTGAAAATTATTGTATCTGTTCACTATACTGTCCACTAATGTCAACGACTGGTTACCAACAGGTTAACCTGCAAAAGACTCAGCTGTGAAAAGTCTAATCTTTGGGTTGCTTTGGACAGTTTGAGAATTCCTGCCAGGCACTCTATCCCCTAGATCAACTGGTGAATTTCATATAAATGACAGTGTGTGACCGAGTCAAAATGTAAAATCCCCATGCTACTAGTTTGAGTTTGTAGGTCAGGTAGTAAAACGTTTGCTGTTTTTGAGCATACTGTTTCTGACACTGATTCGAATCCTGTCAAACTCAGAATTTTTCACATTTAGGCTACTTCTTAAACCCGAATTTTCACTTTTATACTTCACTGTCAAAATAATACGTAATCAGTTTTGCATGAAATAAAATCACATTAAAGAAATATATCTATATGTGGGTTCTTTTCATACTGATTCGTTAGCCCGACATTCCCACGCACTCTTTCTCAGATGAGAATAAACTACTCTACGGCTTTCAAGAATGAGAATATTTGTTCCCAGTCACAGGTGCAAAAACAGTCTGATACGATCCACACTCACTCCCTTTATCTCGTCTTATTCTCCATGTATTGTCCCCTGAGGTTGTAAGTAACACCATTTTTGGCTGAGAAAAAGACTCACCAACTGGTAGGCGCTTGGGATACGTGCACGTTCGTGAAGCTGCTATGAAGCTTGCACGCAACATAAAAATCCCACGTGGACGAAAAGGGCCAAAATAAGGGAGGGTGAGGATTTACGCAGCACTTCTCGATGCAATTAGAAATGGGATTTCTGTTATTCATGACCGTGTTTTTTCACTATAGTTATTAGCGTCTGCTGTTTGCTCTACGCTACACATTGTCTGTTATCCAACTATCCGAGCGTTGCTTATTTTGTCTTAGCAGCCTTGTGACTTTTTGTGGCGAAGATGAGTTTTTACACACACATGCATACACGCAGACCTCCCAGTTTGTAACATACATGGTACATAATTGTTGTTTGTGAGGTTGTTTCATTCTTATGTTTCACACGAACGTGATACTAGGTAGACCGATTTTCTAGGCTGATTGACGTTGGAATAGTCTGTATTTCTGTCCTCTTCATAATTGTTGTTTCTCTGTCACAGTAGTACATTATTTCCAGACATTCTTGTAATTTTTATTTTTATCTCGGTCGATAGTTTATTTACTGAAACAAGTCCCAGCATGATACATCATTTATGTTGTCGTTAGATGGGCGGCAAACACAATATTTGTCCAGTAACTTCCAGTATGAATGTCTTAATCTGTCAGGCTCGTATTCTTCTGTAAACACGTTGGAATTTGTGATTCTGTTCACAACATTAGTACACATTTTAGTATAACTTTAATATTTTCAGGTATAAGGTTTTGCTGACGGTGAAACAAACGTTTGTTCAAAAATACCGTCCAATCAGCTATCAGAAACGCATTGGTCTAGCTATAGTAGTTAATGTTTACACAAGCAGATCTCGGATGCGCTATGTTAGAATACGTTTGGGAATGTGCGCCCGCACTTTTAGAAGTTGATGGTTAATGAACTGTCAATGCCGAGTGAAAACATTCTGCGTGTCATTGGCGGTCAGTATTGGGATTCCGACCTAAATTGGTCATTGCGTTCCCATTCGTATGGACTCTCCGACCTACTGCTTTCCAAAAGATGCACTAGATTCTAGATTGTTTAAATTAATATTCGTTAGTAGTTCAGATGATTGCCACGATCATGATTCTCACTCCAACCGCATTCGCCTAAGAAGATCTTATTGATCACTGAGCTACTGACTATATTGTGAAACGAATCGTGCTGTGTTGACCGATAAATCTAATTGTTGATACACACACTTCTGTATAATGGCCCGCGTGAACTGTGATCCGATATACGATTTGCGCTAGGAGATAGCCAGTTCATTGTGTCACTTTCTGGGTACAATAAACACCCTCCCATTCAGTGGGCAGCATGTGTGCAACATGTGTTTTTGAGACACCATGTAAACCCAACTGTGTTGGTTTACACGTGACAGCGGTTACTTAAAACTTTGACTGTATGAGTCAGCTTTTTGTTAGATTCTTATAAAGGTACCACTTTTAATGTATTGTGGGAAACACTGCTTCAGTCTAATCCCATTGCCACCCGCATGCGCTGGTCTAGTGCAGGCATGGGGTTGTTAATCAAGCCATGTTAGGGGTAATTCAAACAGTCTGAACCATTCAGATCTAATTTCTCTCGTTGGAGAAGCCTACTTTAAATAATTTATGTAATCACCACCTCCTCTCTAAAGTGTTGCTTGTAATACTCCCTTAACGGCGTTAAGCGTTGAGGCTTTCAACGAGTAAATTGCTCCCAAATGTTTGTGAAATGGTTAACAGCTGTTCTTACGCCGAATCCAGCTTCATTGTGCTTACCATACTAGTTCCCTCAGTCATCTTTCGAATCAGGTGCTTAAATTTTCATTTTCTGGTCTGTTTTATAATGGCTTTCAAGAATTACATTCAGTGTGGTCTCCGTTTCTTTCAAGCGTTCTTTTATAGTTTTACTGTAAAGGTCCATTACATGCAACGCGAAATCTCATTTCGCTTACAGTCCGCCAATCACATCTCGTTGGGTGTTCGTAAACGACGAAATCACCGCCGAACAAATCGATTTGTGATTGTTTTTCACTGGGTTATTTCTCTTTATTGACGGATGATGATGACAGCTTCAAAGTGAACACAACTTCACAGTTACGTAGAATCGCCCTGTTAGTCTAGATGCAAAGATAAGCCGTCATATTTGGCGGCCTTACAAATATGAAACAGACGCATTCGATTATTTCCATCTGATATTATATCAAACCATTTTGTGATAAAACCTTGCTCGCATCATAAGTTATTGCTTCTATTCAATCGGGCAAAATTTGATTGGTCTACGTAAGTTTTTCAGAGCTGTTAGTCAAAAAAATATCTGGCCTGTGAGACAGACTTTGTGTAAATAAAATAGTCAATATATCCAAACGAGGTCGACGAAAACGTACGGTGACAGTAAACATTGGTTTACGTTCCGAACGTGATCGAAGAATCAATTGGGTGCATTAAAACAAATGTAGCTGGTAAGTGACCAACTAAGACTATAGCTTCTAGATCTGTTCGATTCGTTTCTCCCTTATCCTCCTAATCGCGATGCTATCGTGTTCGATCTTACATGTATTTGGAGAATACCAAAATTAGCATCGTAACACGGATGAGCATTATAAACCATAGACCAGCATTAAGTTACCTAGAAGTTCAAGAGTTATTACGATACTTATATTTGATGCTATAGTACCAACATCACTATGAAAGAGTCATCGATCTCCATTCTGTTAGATTTGAATTGCCCTTCTGCATCCCCTAACAGTTCAGTTTCTCATTTCCGCCTTCATTTGTTCGCAAATCATTCACTTTGAGAAACACTGACATACAATATCGTCTGCTCAGTATGCATACGTTCAACTGAGTACTAACTAATCCTGTTTCAGTATAAAGATCAAATTTAGTAACTCATATATATAATGGATGCTCGTGATAATAATTTCAGCCCTGTACCTATTAAGCTGTGAACTGTTCAGCAGGTTATGGTCAATTCCCTCATAGCTCCAAATAGTAAGTCTCTGAGGACTCCAATCTTACTGACTAGACGACGCTAAGGTTGTCACATATGAACGTTATAACTAGTCATCATAACTTGATTATTTTTGAACCGACCAACTGATCAACTGACGAAGCCGAACGCTACGTCAACCAGTTTAATAGCCGCAATCTCAACGACACTGGTCATTTGCTTTGACACAAACTTTAATAGGTCTAATTGGTTGTAGAGTAGGTTTGAAACTGCTGGTGAGACTATCGTTAAACATGTGGCTGTCTCGTCTTTTCAACAGTACTTTCCATTAGAAAGACAATTGGTAAGAAGGAAGCACAGTAATTTTGTTCTAAAGTTTTCCCTCGATTGTAGGATAGTACTTGTGGGGCAATCTTGATTGAATTAATCAGCTAGACAATTGAAGTCCAGCAGCTTTGATGGTACAACGAAAGTTCAGTTATCCAATCACACGTGTATGTAAGTTTGCCAGACCTAAGACTAGTCTTTATTTACCAACAAGAACCAAGCCGATAGTTCCGTCTGTAAATGGATAAACCTTATATTTTCGGATGTGTTCAAATGAGTAGATTTCGTGTTTAACTCATCTGTGGTGTTCTACAGCGCACCATAGCCTTGTGGCAGAGGATTCTGTTAAGTCACAGTGAGTGAGTAAAACTAACTTGTTTCTTTGCAACATAGGATGTCCTGACAAGTTGGTTTGAATACAACTAGCATCTGGCCGCAATTTTCGTATTTGGAGGGGATTTTTGTCCAGCCTTCCCATCGAAAGGAAGAACTAGACTAGAGTTTTATTTTTAGAGCCCGTCAGTAGTGCACATCCTTGCAACAGTCGGTGGCGTACACTTATGACACGTCCTCATAAGGCGATCGTTTTAATCTCTACCCTCTCGACTTCATCTCAAGTAATGAGAGATATCTCGTATTGGAACCAACCACCATCTTTCTACCTGTGCATCGATCAGCTTGCTCACTAGAAAACTGCTTCTGTTTATTAACTCCAATCGACCGGGATCTTCAAATCAGATCCACTTTCCTGATTCGCTCTAAACTGCTGAACACTATCTTATTACTGATGGCCTATTAAGATTTGCTGATTTTTTTGTTATCTTTGAACACTACTGACTAGGTGAGTTCAGTCCGTGTTTGTATAGGTAACTACTGTTAGCGTCGGGATGTTAAACGAATCTAATGATTTTAGTTGATGCCTAGTTTAAAGCCAGTTTTGTCCTTACTTGGGCTCATCAGCTAAGAGAGAGAATTTGAAACAGTTTGGCTTGCAGTCAAGCAGACAGTAAACATCGTTTAATGACTTCAAGCCGGGTTGATGTGCTGCATTTTCTTCACTATCCACCTGGCTTCATTGTCTCACAAAACTGAGTCAGACGGTGGTTTACCTTTTTTAGATATGTTCACTTCACTAATTGTGAGGATGAGACTTCGTGGCGATCTGTTCACTGTTAGGTAACGAGTGGCAGGCGCTATCCTGGTTTCCTACATTTTGTCCCAATAACAAACAGAAACGGTTTGCTGAAGACCCCGTTTCGTCGGACGGGATGTTTTTGCACGTCTGATTTTTTGTAGAACAGAAATATATATATATATAAAGACAAACGTTGCAGATCTGGATGATCTGAACACTAAAAAGAAGCTCACATGATTACATTCACATGCCAGCTCGAACAGCTCCAAGGAATAATCTAGTTCTGCTTTTACTATTCAAATACGATCACCTGACGAGTAGTATCAAGAACAAATTGAGGCCTACCACATTTCGTGCGTATGTAGCTGCCAGGATGCGTTTGGCTTAAACGGCAAAAGAAACAATCCTACGTAATCGTCGAAAGCAATTTGTCTAACGCACATTGTCTACCAGCTGTAGTCGTAATGTTGTTTGCATGACCAGAGCAGATGAATACGACAATCTCAAACAAATGATTGTGTTACTAAAAATCCCACGTCACCGTTTCCGGACACCTCATGATCACGTCACCAAACTAACTTAATCAGCTCACTCAAGACATTGCTACACAATCAACACCCGTGGCTACTGGTAGTCAGAGGAGCTATGTTGATCAGAACTCACCAGCCAGCGATGTGTGCACAAAAGTGATTAGAACAACATATTGTGCTGATGTCGTGTTGACGGTGACATTTTGTGCGATTGTATACACGTGGTTTCAAGTATGCCCATAATGAGAATAAAGACATAAGCGAAAAATGTTTTCGATAATTCATCTTCAGGCCGGTACAGTTATATAAGGAGTTAATACAGTTAGATCGATATATCGATCGGATTTGTGACAAAGAAACTAGGTCACTGGTCAGTCAGTTGGCGATGGCTTGATTGGCCAGTTACGTCACGCTTGTCCATTGGTTTGACCGCACAGATTGGCCATGGACCCGATGAATTCTTGGTCATGTTACTTGCAGCGCCTGAACAAACTGTTTTTGATTACATAATACCAGGTCAAGCA
>LUCH01001756.1:34659-49315 GCA_013368495.1 Paragonimus heterotremus
GAGCCTATTTGTCAGCCATTCTGCGACATTGTCACCTTTGAACGGTACTCGAATAAACACAGACTTCTTTCTCTCCTCACGCACTTCAGGTTTAGGTGATATATTTGATCACATTTCTGGCGATAAATCGTTCGGGGCAGTCTTTATCATGAAATACCTTCTTTATGAATTCGAGTTCATTTTCTAACGTATCCGCTAAACAAAGTTTGTGTGCTCTATCAGTAAGGTAGTGCACTAGATTTCTCTTCTGTTTTGGGGACACGAAACTGTAAAAGTTTGGATACTGAGCTGTCCACGTAATCTTGCGATGAATTCTGCGTTGAACAGTTCCGTCTATTAGTCAATGTAAGCGAACATCTAGGAAAGATATCTCGTTTCCAGTCTCTTCCCGAAGTGTAAACCTAACTGGTAGGCGCGATTGAATATATCGAGTACCTTGTACATATTAATATCCAAACTGGCTACGATAAATATATCGTCTACGTATCGGTGGTATTGACTGAACTCGCTGATGGTGGATTGAAGCGTTGTGCGTTCAAGTTTTCTCATGAATAGATCGGCCAAGAGCGGTCCGAGCGGAGATCCCATCGCTACGCCATCTGTCTGCCGATACATGCCCATTCCCTGTCTGTATTTCTGTCTGCCACAGATAGTCTGTACGTTTTACCCTTGCGACTGACAAACATAAAAGAAAGGTTAATATACCATAACATGTATTTCCCTCTTGTTCTGATGCATGTGCCAGTAACCACCGAATTGAGTGTCCAAAGTTTAGCCGGCTGAGCCAACCTAACCCGAAACGCGATCAAGTTCGAATCAATTAATTCGCCTATGAAATTAAATGAGACTGAGAAACTTCATGGGGGAAATTTGTCGATTGTTTGTACTATGTTCAGAGCTTAAGCTTTGCGTACTTGTCTGAGAACCAATGAATTTTAAGGGTTAACTCAGTTTGCTGTGTTCATTGATTCACCTGCTGGCAATAGATTTGATAACAACGTTACCTCACATATACAATCACTTATAAGAGTTAAGACAAAGCCTTCAGTCTTAAGATTTATTTTGTAGAAAGTGAAGCGGAATTAAAAACAAGAGCACATAGTAGTGACTTATGCAAAAGGCATCACAAAATTCTATCGTCGAAATGTTCAGCAAATGTCGTCCCATGTTTTTTTTTAAAGGTATGAGTACTGAATTATATTTTTAGTATTGTCAGTTTACAAGGACACTTCGTTTGGTTGACTTTCAGCCCGATTATCAGAGCTCATGCCATCTATCTGTAGACAACATAAATCGGACATTCGTAATTCTGCTCTTAATCTAGGCTTGATGTAGTGTCTCTGAGTGGATGAGGGATCGCATTATGTTTTAAGTTTCCAAGTTTTTGCAGCTGCTCGCCTCATCAGCCTCCTAAACACAACATCAGGACTTCTTCATTTCATGTGTATCACGCGATTAGCAAAGTAAGGACGGTTACAGCTAAGTGCACCATTTTATGGGACCCAATATAAACTTCCCTATGTACATGAATAAGAATGATGCAGCCATATAAGTTCGTTACGATCTAACTGCATATCACTAGGAGTAAACTATAGATTTTTATTTGAAACGTCACCTTCAGTTAGATTTCATTCTATCGTATTTCCACACCTTCACCCTCAGGTACTCACCGTCGAAAACTGCAATCTGCAGCCCATAAACTAAATTAGTAACAGTGAAACATCTTAGTGCAATGACATCCAAAACATAAAATCGTAAGCACAACACATTACTGTTGTGCCGTAAACTGTTTGTCTAGCGAGCATTGCTTAATATTAGGAGATGGGACGGTTGAAAACTGATGCAGTACTCTAGCTATAAGCATAACACTTACCTGAACTGGTGATTTATACTTTGCACATTTCCTACAACAAAACTGCTGAAGCACAGCAGTTTCCGAACATCATCGCTATTTTTGTACTGGTACATCGGACTGAATACCTTCGAATGACGAGCTGAATGTTGCAGACCCCCGAGTTACGTGATTCCTGAAGGTTATAGTGTGTACTTTGGTTCAATCATGTGGATATTCTACTACCATGCTGTACGTTTCTAAGTCTGTCTTTAACTGATGCAGTCAGATTACAGGGTTCATGTTTTGCCTGTCTGACTTCTTAATTGATTAATTTCATCAGTAATCAAATACCGCTCAACAAGTCAATGATTTCTATGGTTTCAACTTGCAGAGAAGTCCTAGTCGAGGGGTTATCGATTAGAGTTAACAGACAGTAACTGGGTCTCCATTTCGAAACGATCGGGCAACCTGATCATTACTCACAAGCGAAAGTGGTTGAGTGTTCATATACGATAATTCGGTCGTGCCTAGTGTGAGGTCAGTGGCGCAGTGGTAAACACGGTTGCCTCATGAACAGCGTGCCCGTGGTTCAAGTCCCGGCAAATGGCGAGGATACGCACTACTGATGAGCTCTAATGAGAGCGAAACTCGAGTCTAATGCGTTTTTTTGAAATGGGCCGACTGGAAAGTCTATGAGAATGCGACAGCTGCGATCAATTGTGAGTGATGTTCAATCCGTGTAATTTCAGATAGTTTGTGCTAACCATTTGCTACTTTTTATGTCTGAACGCCAACCGGGAGCTTTGGGTTTGCAAAGTGGCAACCATTTACTGCTATTACTATCAAAGGGAAAGCAAACCAAAACGAACTAATTGGAATGGTCTCGTTCATATTCGTTTGAAAACCGTGTCTGGTATTAACTTCAGAAATCTGAAATTTAACCACTTTGTACGTTTGCTCAAACCTAATCGAAAGAATTCTCTCATTTTTCTTATGACAATTCTCAGCTGTCTTATCATTGTTTTATCTGGGTTTACGAACTACCGCTAAGTGACTATTCACAATAAGTTTGGAAATGTGATTTATGGGTCGACAAAATAAACGGAAGTACCAATCGCTGTTTGCTCAATCCCACTCTCCACTTAGCGTGAACACGTTCCCGCATTTGTGCCTAATGGATTGAGTGTCATTTCGTTAACGGCCGGAAATGCATTCGAATAGCAAGATAGAATGCTGATTATCGTCACTGCAATCTGATTTGTTGCTCAGTTGAATTAACAGTTTGCACTACATCGTGTATATTCATCGGAGTCGAACAGCTGGAGACACCCGTCAGTTACTACTCCTTATCTAATTCTCTTTTGTTGCTGAACGGAACAGGTTTAATTTGGTCCCAGTATTTGTGTTAGTACTGTGAAGGGATCAACCGTGTATGCTACCTCGTCGTCAGTTCATTCATTGTGTTGCGTACCATTGTAAATCTTATGATTTACCGGTTAGTTTTTGAGTATATGTGATAACACAGCTTCTTTTCCTAAACAGATAGAATCATCTTTCGATACAACTTTTGGGTCATCTTCATTCCTAAATGTGTAGCTGTATCATACATCAGCATTATTGGGGGCATCAAGTGGTATGAATGTTTTTCCATTCCATTATTGTTTAAACAGTTTTTATGTTTCCAGCTGGTAATACCCGACCTCAGTTGGAAGTTGTTTAAGGGAGAAACACGTCATCTTTCTAGCCCAGTGTTATGAACATATACAACAAACTGTTCCTTAATAATAATACATGAGAAGCACGTAAGCGGATATGCGCCTTACTAGGCAACTGGATAACCACTGAGTCGCACTGGTGCAAAAGCCATTAGGCCTCATCCATCATCAACAAAAATGTTCGTTCACAAATCTACTAGACCTGTTCAGACGAAAGTTAGATAGATTTCCTGAGGGGTATGTGAGTTGACACACACATGCAGGCGTTTGACTTTCGCCTTTTAGTCTGGATAGACTGACCGTTGTCACTTTAGTGTTCACGCTTGACTGATCACCGTCTATGAATGATGATGATTTAGGCAACTTACCAGGCCTTACAGGTCAAACAAACTCATACCCATTTGAATGTAGGACGTTGTTGGTGATAACGCGTAAAGCTGGCGTACTATTAGGATTTGTGTACTAGAGCGTGTCACATTCCCATGTTTGTCCGATAGCAGTCAAATGTTAACGCCTGGTTGGTGAGGAATTCCAACCGTCGGCATCTACTTCCGCATGGTCCATGAGATGTAGTTCCAAAATCCACTTATCTTCTTTTTGCACCGTTATAATCATATGGAGCAGACCAATCGAAATTACTCTGAATAAGGATTAAATCGTGAATGGAATCTACTGTAATCGAATTTCTACAGAATGTTCCAAAGCTGTTCGTTCCTAGATATGTGATTGGATGGGATTGCTCTGGCTTGATGGGTCAACATGGGGCATTTCGCACTGACTGTAGCCAACTTGTTTAGAAAGAGAAATTAATCTGGCCTCTTTCAATGACACTTACAAACAGAGAGTTGATCGTCTTTGTGGAGGTATCAGTTACGTACCATGAGTAAACGGCGAGAAAAACAATAACGTTTGTCATCCATCTGGCGGTGGTCTGGTCATAATAGTAACGACGTTGAATTTGATACGTAATGCGCTGTTAAGCACGGGCAAGTCTCAACCAGTAATCTAACGACAACAGCCTGAGTCTGTCTGGTGCACTCAAATCGATCGTCAGCTTTCGGTATTTGACGATCGGTAGAAGTGTTGGCTCGAAGGACATGGTGAATGGTTGAGTAGGTCGTGTTCAGTGCACATGCCGAGAAGTAGGTGGTAAAAACTATGTGTGAAACAACCAGTACACATGTAGAAGTACGACGATTTTCTGATGCGGGTCGTGCCATTTCGTGTTACGCCCGATCTAGCTAACTGAAGATGAGCGATGTTGACCAATATATTGTCCACTAGTTAGATCTGAGGGTTGGCTTCAAAAACAATGATGGTTCTTATCAAAACATCATTTTTCTACGTTTTTGACGTTCTAGCCTAAAAAGATTGTTGAATGGAACAGAAGGTTGAACGTCAGTATTTGATTAGCCAGCGGGTCAAAAACTACGCCACTAAACCTGATCAACTAAAAGCTTTCGTATGGTCAGCACAAATCATTTTTACTTGACGTTCCCATAGCATACGGATTCGTTTTATTAGATCACTGTCTGAATATATGCTCAGGTGTACTGTTTCACTTATGATTGCATCTAACCGAATGCATCCGCGGCATTTAATTTGCTACCGAAGAGTTAAAAATGGGCAGTTAGGAACAAACTATTCACTAATCAACACAACGGTGTTGACAGATTAGTCTCAGTCATTTGTGCATGTGAATCGCATGGGAAAATGGAGTACATGATACTTTCGTACTTTGGAGTTCCTTTTTATCATGCAATGAATGAAAGTTTAGATATACTCTTGAACAGTAATCGATGAATTCCAGGTAACCAACTCAAGTTGTATAGAACAGTCTACCAAATACGCAGTAACTATTCTAAAACTGCCTTCGGTATCTAGCGAGTGTTTCACATCAGGCATCCAAAAATTACTCATTATTTCGTTGTGTTAAAAACCTGAACTTCACTCGATTGATTACGATCAACTTCGCCAAGTGTCAGACTATTGAACATTTACTCATGTTATTGCCAATATATCTTCAATGAATGTTATGTCAATCAGCGACCTCTGTAAAACCGTTTGGAACTAAAGTAATCATCCCTGTTTTGAACAGAAAATATTTTAATTGTGCGTGACCTTAACAGCTTTATGACCCCATTTGCCATGGTTGTCGCCAAACCGGATAACACATCCAAATTTACAGACGGTTACTCCACGCACGGATAAGATCTCAAAAGATCAGTCCAAACTGTTATCCTGGGCCATCGGTTTCATATCGGATGAATGAGAACGGTTTTCTATCGTTAGTTAAGTCGATCACATGTTTTATTTACCCAGGGGACGCATTCATTCACATCAAGCACCAAGAAGTCGAAGTAAATGAACGTTGTGTTAACCGCTCGAACGTCGATTTGCAAACCGGACGAAAATGCTATAGCACAAGGCACAATAAATAACTCAATACTTTTGTCTGAAACAAAAGTGAATAAAACCGAGTATGGCTAGTAAAACTTGTACGAATATAAAAAGCGTGTTTGATTTACTTCAATCGAAAGGGATGAAAAGTCGTGGTTTTCTGAATTCCATGTATATCGAGAAACAATATGACGTTGTCATGCCAATTCTGCCCAGTTTGAAATGTATCATTAATCTTGTGATTCTTAGTACAAAACGCGTGTAAACATTCGCTCAACAGTATCGGGTTATATTATCTTCGTCTGTAATGTCGAGTTCAACGCCATGATAAAAATCGGTAGTCGTTTTCTGTATTGGAACGATCGACAGCTTATTTCTCAGACAATTCGAAATATGCTCCCGATTGCGTTAACTACATGAGTTGCTAACCCAATCTAAGAAGGCCAACACTTGAGTCAGATGAACGTTTCCAAAAAGGGTTGGCTACCTTGTCTATATGAACTCTAAAGCTGTAATACAAATAATGTTTATGCTTTACTAACTAAACCTTCAACTGCTTATCAGTACTCACTCGATGATCTATATAACGGCAAGTTGATTAAGAAATTCTTATCAAGCTGGCATCTACTGCAACCACCACGGCATTTATTGCCTTCTTTCCAAACAATCGAACATTGTGTATATTAATTACAAACGAATGTGGCTGAGGATTTAAACATACACACTTGTTGTGCCTAACGTAAAGCCAGTGATACTATGTGTACCGCACAGCTGTACCGACAACGAAACTCTCCGAACGACGCGGTAGAGATGCTCCATCTTATTATAAGCAGCTGCTTTCATGTATCAGCAGTGTATAACTAAGAAGCTCCATTTTATTCGTATGAAAATGTCAATCCTCTCTCTCTTTACGTCAACAATCTTGAACTTCCAGTTCCATGAACAAGCTGTGTCGATCCAGGAATGACAAGATAGGTTTCAAGCTAACTTTCTTCAGTTGACCCTTAGTGTCTCTAAATTACATTGGTTTGTTTTACTATCCTGTAACGTGTCAACTCTTCGTCACATTGTGTTCGTAATTTATTGTGTGGTATTATCTACCCACCCAGTTCAACCACCGCAACTCTTCGTTTGTGTCCTCGCTGTAGTTTAATTGGAACCATGAGCAAGCGTTCAAATCAGGCTGAAGTGTGAAAAAACCGAACGGCTCCTGGGACTTTCACGATGCGTAGGTTCCCCTGACGTGCTCAGAAATGAGCATCTTTATAAGTCACTCATCAATCGGTAGCTGGAAGCAGCAGCTGAAATTTCCTTTTCTGTTTTCATGCTCTTGACTTTTACAGAACATTGTTATCTTTCAAACCACATCAAAAAAGTTAAAACTTATCACAAAATGTTAATTTAGGGGCAAGCGCAGTGAACTATATAGCCAGCATATTTTCCAGATCTTCTGGTAGCAGCCATTTTTAACTGACTAACAAAGGTGGCCTGTATCCGTTCACACCCGCTAACATACCCCAAGTCACAAATCAATAAATGTAAACTCCTTGTAACGAGCAGTATTAGAACATCTATAGTCCAGCTGATGGAAACTTCGTTCATAACGTGAATAACACCGGTTCAACGTACATTCGTATGCTCCCTACTTGATAAATTTAGAAGCATGGCGAAGTTGCTCACAGGAAGTTAGGTTCAGGAATGAACTTGTGAGCATTAGTGTTTACAGCACTTGAGACTGTAAAAGAATGCAGACAGACAGCCTGAGGTTAACTTTGTTCGTGCAGTTTAATGAGATAGTGGTAAGCAACATATCAGATAGGTATTTTCCTTTCGTCTACTCACAGTGAAGCAGTCGTAAAAACTTCAACAAAAGTCAGTCGTAGAGTCAGTGTGTTCATTAATAACCAACCACAAATCTTTCATGTCAGCGAATATTGCTGTGAATTTCATCCACGAACCGGACTTGATAATAGCTGTTTTCAAGTTGAACATTGCTAATAATTGTTTGTTGTTTTAGTCCTCAGATAAACACCTCAACTAATCTCTTTCAGCAAAAAACATCGTATTCGAGTTTTGATTCTGCCAGAGCTTTTGTTAGATGCCTATCTTTGTCGTAGTCGAGAGATCAACGCAAACCACACCTTTAGGAGGCATCTGTGTTGACCATTGTACCACTGACCTAAAACTGAGCACGATGGAAATATTATATCTAGACTCTGAAACACTTTGGCTTATGACTAATTAAAAGGTTACCCAATCCCCTCAGAGTTAGGACCGGATTTCGAGTCTCGGGCATGTCAAGGATATGCACTATTGATAGGCTCAAACGGGAACAGAACTTGAGCTAATTGCTTCTACTAAAAACAGGTTGGGTAGAATGTCTGCATGTAAGAGGAAAGGTGCTATTAAATATGAATGATAACTTCCTTGAACTTAACGAAAACCTCCTAATGCTCACCACTAACGCTGCGGTTAGGGCCAATGAAAATGGACAAAGTAAATTAGTCTGATCATTTTATTCATCAAGCACAAAAAGACTTAATTTTTTCAGTGGGGCAAAAGACTTATTATATCGAATAGACTTTCTGTAAGTAAATCTGGTTTATCCTGGTGCTTCACAAAAACAGTCAGAAAAATTTGAACAATTGCGCAATTCTTGACTAGTCTGATCACCAAACTTCAGAAGCAATCGGATTGATTGAGGTAGCCTGATTCATTCAACTGTTAATGCTTGATCAACTTCTGATTTTGTTTTCGTGGTGTTTATTCCTTGACCTGTGACTCTAATCCAACTTTACAAAACGAATATTTCATCCTCACACTAGTCATGCCTACAAATTAATTGGGGAATATTTAACTAACGACGTTCAAAAGACAGCACTGACTGGGTAATCGAATCAAGGCAGCAGCACGTTGTTAGTACCTCGAAGAATGATTTGTCAATTTTTAGTTTAGACAGTTTCAGCAAACAAACAACAGTTTGTACAGTGAAACATGTACCAGAAAAATGACAGAGGTGTAACGGGTGAAGTTAACTTAAAAACTATTAGTTCCTAAGCAATTTGAGGATAGAAGTGTTGGTTTTTTTAAGTCTTTCATTACAAGGAATAACAGAATAAAACCAGGGTGTCTGGGAACAACGGAATATTTGTCCCTCCATCTAATTGGACGCTTATAAATATATTTAAACACAACAGAATGGATATGATCCATTAATCAGCAAAATTCTGTGAAATTATTTCGCACATCGAGAGAACTTGTGAAACGATAAACTCGACAGAAATAAAGCTAAGGATTCTGTGACCCCATGGAGGATTATTGTGGACGGCGAAAATTTGAATCGCTGAAACCATTCGTAGTACATGGAATAAATTAAGCAAAGGAGCGCCTTAGTTTACCTGAATCTGTATCACCGTCACAAAAGCTGTTTGCAAAACGTAACAATCAGAGAAATAAGCACACAAAACGGCGCTAACTATGAAAGGGAACTGATTTGAAATAAGAACGGAACCTCAGTAGCATCATATAAAGCATGCTCCAGGCACAGATGAACATGCAAGAAGCATTCAAAGTTCCAACACAGAATGAATGTTTTCTGACTCCTGCTTAAATCCTATTGTTGTGAAAACCAAGTGGCCTACACACATCTACGAGAAATTAGTCAGAGAGTTGGTTTGTTTATAGGTTTAAAAGTCCATAGATTATTACAAGAGGGAGGAGGATCTTTGCTTGTGCAATCTTGTCTTTGTGTTGGTCGGAGAAAATTGTTTTTGAAGTTTTATATGCACAGAGAAAGTGTGAATGGAGCTAAATAAGAGGTAAATCTAATAAAACTGCTGGCCATGATCATTTCAACAATGAACACTGAAACACACTGAAGGAACTTCAGCCAGACATGCGCAGTTGATGACTCATGAGACTGAGCTAGGATTACAGTTAGGAAACTTGTAATGTCGGTTTTCCCTCTCCTATGTTTCAGTCGAGTAATATTTTGACACTCTCAACTGATTCAGTGGTGAACACAGAATTGGGCATTAAGTTTCAGTGTGTACAGATCCTAACTGTGAAACAGTTTTGTCTGCAAATAACCTGCCTGTTCCATTATTCAGTTTCGGCGAGTGACCACTTAAGCGTTCATCCTTAATTAGTGGGAGAGGACATCCCACTGGATGGCTCGGAGTGTTGAACATTTTACAAGCAAGAATTAAGTCTCCTCTGAGGTAAGACGTTTTCCCGAGCGCCATAATTCTTCCAGTGGCCTGTCACTGAACGCCCTCAATATGATATGTACGACAGGCTTATGTTTTCGTTTTGAGGTTTGAGCGGATTATGGAGGCGGACAGAGTGGAAACCACTCTAGGGTGGATGGTTCCACAGATCCTCCCTAGAAGGTTTACGGTTATTTGTGCTTTTTTAACCATGGCAACACAGGTTTCAGACAAACTCAAACTATCTGCCACGTTAGTCTCTAGACCTCTTTCGCATGCTAACACGAGCAGCTTTGTGTCGCTATGGTAATAGTCAGTCCAATTTTAATGGTGAACGTGCATGATTGTACACTTTTTGACATTGAACATCAAGTAATTTTCTACGGACCACTGATTCAGGCCGTTCCAATCGACTTGCGAGGTCACCGCATCATTCGGTCATTTTGGAACTCGCCAAAGCTTTGTGCCATTGGCGTAGAGCAGCGTCGACGATTTAACTATATTGGGTAGTTCAAGAACGAAAACAATGAATGACAGGGGTCTTAATATTGATCCTTGCGGAACGCCACTGTTGACATAGGACCACTCTGACAGCTATCCCTTCACATTGACGTTGTATTTATGTTTGGTCAGGTAATCCTTTAACCAGGTGGGTAAGCGCTCATCAAGACCATAACTATTCTGTTTCCACAGCAAGATGAAATGATCAGCTCTGTAAAACGCTTGGGGGAAGTCAAGGTAAATTAGGTATATGGCCAATCTTGCGTTTGCAGCCTTCGTCCAAACATCACGAGCATTGAGCAGATTCGTGAGGCGTAAATATCCCTTACGAAAGCTATGCTGCACTTTGGTGAGGAGTTCGAGGTCTTTAGCCTTGGTCCGAATAGAGCCACATAACAACCTCTCCATTGATTTGGGGACCACTGAAAGTAACGCTATTGACCGATCATCTATTGAGTCGTCTTCTCCGCTTTCATTTTTGAAGATAAATGTGACTGTAAACAGTTTCCAGGTTTTTGTAAGACGGCCAGTTGATAAGAGGTGATTAGAAAGTGATGTAAGTGGTTTTACTAATTCCGTGGCGCAGTTTTTCAGGAGGACAGGTGATATCAAGTTTGGACAGGGCGATCTGTGGGTTAATGGGTCCTCTAATTTGATTCTGAATTGCGACACTGAAATTTGGAATAATTCAGTCAGGTTACCACTTATGCGCTTAAGAATCGTTCACTCGTTGCAGCTATGCACACTTTTGTGTTGTTTGCCAAGGGAGTTGGCTGTCTCTACATCTTTAGTGGTATATCCACAAGAGCCCTGAAGTTGTGAAATGCCCGCCCTACTCTGTGTGTGCTGCGAATTCGTTGTAGGACAGTTAAGTATTTGCCCTCTACTTTTGAGATAAACAGCGTTGATAGCAAAGTCAATTCTGTCTGATAGCAACCGTGGTACGATTGCGCCACATAACAGACTCAACAAACGCAAGTTCAGTTTCTGTAGTTGGTATCTGTTCTAAGCTGAACATTTCAGTGTAATCAAACGTATGGTCCTACTCCGTAGGCGTTTAGGCTTTCTATTAGGCTGGGATCACCTTACTGATAAACGATTGCTAACGGCATCGGAGATAGCCTTAACGACGAGCTGCCAGTGGTTAGCTAGGTTCAATATAGTGAATGAGCCGCGTCATTCAACCTTGTTAACCTATATCTTCGGCCCTGTGGAATTTACCTTGTGATGGGTCTTCAAACCCTGTTTGGGAGGAATATATTGTCTGGTTCCGTGTAGATAGCTGAATTCAATTGTCCCATGATCACTAAGACTAAGTAGAACTTTGACAATTAGATCGCTTATCATATCAACCCTCTTGGTATGAATGTAATGAAGGCTAGACGGCGTCTGGCCCACTCGCCACTTCATATGGTCCTGGACTTGCTGATTTAGTCCAGCTTCAATTAGTGCCCCGAAGAAATCGCCAGCAGAGAAAGACGTTGCTGTGATGACTAGATGGCCCTTGAGGTCTGGCCCCGGGTGATTAAAATCTCCCACTATCAACGTTTGAGCATGACATAAATGTGGTATTCTATGCAGAGCGTCGCGTAGGACTGTGTCGACATCCCTGTGTGCAGAAGACGATTTGTAAATCACACTGATCAAACAAGTTAAGTTTGCACTGACGTTAACTACTTGCCAGACTGATTCTGGACGATCCAGTGGCGTCCTGTCACAAATACGTAAGATCGTTATGTGGTATCTCAAATGAAGATCTACACCACTTCCTTTGCTGATTTTCCTATCACTGCGAAACACTGTCATGCAAGAGATAAGCAATTCACATTTCCGCACTTCTTTAAATTGGGTCATCGTGAGGCCCACTATAGGTGGGTTTCGCCAGGAACAGAGGCCATGAAGCTTTTTAACTTCATTAAGGAGTGAGGCCGTGTTGTCGTACAAACAGTACCAGGAGGCCGTTTCACCAACTACACTAGGGATACCAGATGTGTCTACTCGAGGACGTTCGTCGAGTGGGGGGCGTTGAGTCGGCGTGCTTTAGTGTACTTTAAGGCTGCCGCCCCCCATTTGAATGGCAGCCGATCAGTTTTTAAACTCCCGGAATGAATTTGACATGTGCATGAGGGTAATCTGGGACAATGTTAGTAGTAATAGAACTGGGTTTTGTAGTAGAGTGTAGCTGTTTCGATCCTGATCTGATGTTTCATGATCTGTCACAATAGTATCTGATCTTAATAGGCAACTGTGAGCGAGCTACGGGTTAGGATGCATACGCCTGTGTCGTCATTTATACTGTTAAGAAGGTTATTCTCAGAAGTCGAGGAGAACTTATCGAGGTTAAGTATGCTGGCCGAGGCGGACGATTTAAGCCAGTAACTGTTAGATCAGGCAGACCAGTGAGTGACCTAATTGACTGACAGCATCGATGCTTTCGGCGGCAGACACAGTGTGTATAATAATGCTCCTGTGCCTACGTTCATCAATCACTTGAGCTTCACACAGCGACTGCAGCCATGTGTACTTGTCTCGATTAGGGTATATCTTAAATCGGTTCTCATCTCTGTTGTGGCTTTTGCAATGCCATTGACTTCTCGAATTCAGCTACAATATGAAGAGTAAACCGCAATGGACGAGGCATGAGAGCAAACTTAGGGCTAGAACCGTTTCGTAGTTTCTGAAGTCGCTCTGGGGGAGGAATCAAGGGAACACAATTGTTTAGAAGATCTTAAGAATTCCATTCCGTTCCACCCCACCCAATCTACTAGAATTGCTGATGATGTATTCCCAACCAGCCCTGAGAATAAGGAGAACAAAGACCGTCTGAGTTTCAGTTCAGTGTATTTCCGAATGTCAACATAGCGCCCATCATACACCCGACTACATGTCAAGCCAAAGCGAGAAAAGCGTGCATCGCTCTAAGTCACTCACAATGAAGGTCAACGCGTATCCGATCGATAATGCTGTTTGCCCATGTGGTGACTGTTGTGGCCTCCAACAGCTGAACTACTCTCAGGCAGATCGAACACAATGTATGAACCTATACACAACTGTAGGTGAGCTTATTGGTATTATCCTGAATGTGCTGGTGTCCATGTCTACGATGTTTGCTTTACAGCGCCCGTCAAGGTGAATGGGATGGATTTTTCCTTGTGTCTTTTTGTTCACTTTGACTAGGTGGGTAGGTCGCAGTTGCATGGGTGTCTTAGGGTTTGAGTGGTTCAATTATTAACGTTTGCCTGATTGGCTATCGTTAACAGAAGGTTGATTATTATTCCGGCCAGCAAAATGAACCTTCTGTAAGCAACTTTATTAGATAGTGTCACAATAGCTGGGGGGACATAGTTCGCACTATGAACACAGATCAGGACAGTGAGCTGTTGAAGCGATCATTGTTCACTCGGTTCGACTGATCTTGCAGCTCTTTTCTTACTGAAAGTTGTGTTTGCGGATTCAGTAAGGCTAAGTAGAATATGCGGTGCATCGACGGTGAGGTAACGGATGTGGCGCTTACTGAGTAGCAGACCTCCTTTCACATGTCACTACATCTACACAGGTTGAGCACGCATGTCTTAGATATTCAGTTGGTTTCTCTTTTTAAGGTGTTGAGTACAAAAGACGGGACCAATCCGGAGGTTGTTGCTGATGGAAAGAATTGTCCCAGTTTCCTAAGGTATATCGTTGTATAAGAAAAAACTGGTATGTTCTAGGGCAAATTCCTAAATTTAAAACCAATTTGTTGTGATCAATCATTATAGGGAAGTTCGTAGTGATCGTTGATTGTTTTACATCGACGTTGGTCTTTTCCCAATCTGTTCGCGGGTGTCTACCGAGCGGTCGGCGATGACTCCGTAGGTAGCCAAACACCCGAGCAGAATGTGGCAAAGCAATGGCATAACAATACGATTTGCTCATAATTATTCCAGGTACATACGCTGAGAGTGACCATCAAGGAGACCATTAAATTCGTGAGTTCATAGACATTGGACAAATAGAAA
>LUCH01001756.1:50155-65866 GCA_013368495.1 Paragonimus heterotremus
TGCGAGACTATCCTGTATATAGATTCATCTTGCTCGTGTGAATAGTGTATTTACTAGTGCGCGCTTTTGATGAACCGGTGTGAAACTACTAAATTTCATGTATTGACCGGACCAGAGGGATTCCTTATAGACAGCCTTTTTAATAGAACAATCTTCCTAAAGATTTATGAATATGTCTAGAAACGACAAACAAATGTCTGTCACAATTCCACACTTTAACTTTGGGTTGAGATGAAAATTATTCAAGCGCTACGGTAATTTATTTACTGCTTATTTGAACCGACTGGATACTAGTGTATTACCGACAGCGTTTGTAGTATGACAGACTCGTCGTTTGTGGCTAACTTGTGTTCAGTATTTAACTTGAAAATGTCTGCTAAGATTGGCCCTACTGAATTTCTCATGGCTACCCCATCTATTTAGTGGCAGATTGACGTTTTCAGTTGATAACAGTTGAGTTTCCTTCAGAATATCACTAGGTAGAGGGAGAATGATGTGGCTGGTTTCGAGGGGCTCAGAAATACAGTCAACTATCTCATGTAACGGGACGTTCGTGAACAGTGACTGACCGTCTAGGGAACACATCAACTCATTAACGAGATTGCTGTTGTCCAAGTCACCAATTAATTCAAAGGAATTTTCAATAGAATAAACCTGAAAACCTTGTCATGACGGAATTAAGATAGTGAATAACCCGCGTGTCAGTTTATGGCATGGAGAATTAGTCATCGTCAGAATAGACCTAAGCGGTATTCCAGACCAGTGTGTCTTAGGTAGGATGTAGAGTTGAAGGGTTCAAGTTAGTCGCATTTATCCGATCTGGAAGACAACCCTAACTGCTTCGCATTGATGGGAGCATTTGTTCCGCTAAGCTATTGTCTTTTGATGTAGTAACCGGGAGGAATAAAATACATCACATGTTATTCATCTACATTGTAGATGTGAGAACATTTAACCCAACGACACCAATGACTTAAATTGTCAAAAAGTGTAACATTGAATTTTAAACGACTCGTGAAATAAACGAAGAAAGTTGAAGTCAGAAGGTTACAGGGAAATTTGATTACGTTTCTGAGGCCTGAATGTAACGGTAACTGAAGAGTTACATCTTGTCCTAGTCGAATGATGCAATATTAGTGAAGTAAAAGTTTTGTTTATATTTAGTCAATTATGTACATATAAAGCTAACCTGTTTCAAGAAACCAACGGCTTTCTAAGAATGTCTCATATCATCCTGGTAGCTGATAGAATCACAGCAAGAGTACGATAGTCTCGAACCTCCACTGTAACAACAAACTCGGGGAGCTTGCTCCGCAGCCGTTAAATTTTTCTCCCACTACATGAACCTCTACACCAACCAAAACGAGAATGCAGGCTAAACATTCTCTACGGAAACTGACTATTACTGTAAATCGATACTGTTCGTGTCGAAAAGAGTCCAAAGGACAGTTGACAATAGCATGTTACTGGCAGCTGTGTTGATGCTATCACTCTGAAGCATCACTAAGGGGGAAAGATGTTAAAGAAATCAGTTTTTGGGTAGGTAATAACAGCCGGAAATCAGAATGAGTGAACTTGAACACCATGGTGGTGGAAAGAAGTGGAGATATTTGTAGGCACACTAGCAGTCAACTGTGGCGATATGTTCCTGCAGTCTTTGGACCAGTGTGATTATGAATAAGTCAAGAGTATAGCACGCAGTAACGGCGAGAAATTTGGTTTACAGAACATCAGGATGCAAGTAAATTTCCATCAGAGAATGTCGGAAGGTATTTTCCGAAAAGTAGTCGTACCATGGTTTCAATAAGCGTCGAACTAAAAGAATATCATACGCTGTGAAGAAAAGTGAAATGGTGTTAACAGTGCACAAGAAAATAAGTATTCTGTACTAAGGAAGTCTGGACCTAAATGAAGCAAACAGTGAAAATAATGACTGAACAGTTGATGGGTTATTGCTCACTTGCAGCCGGTTGAATATTTACCTCATTTTCGTGTTATGTAAATAGCTGTCTTAATCGTGCATATATACAAGAAATCAAAGTTCGACACAATGAGTAAAATTCCCTACTTGAGGTATAGTCATCCACTGAATACAGTGAAATATCTGACTGGGTGAAATGTCACGGAATTCACATAGGACTTCCAGTCGTGAGAGTAAAGAACCACGTTTGCATCGAACACACAACAATATTGGGAATCTGTACAGAAGTCATAAGATTATTAATCACTGTAACAATATGGCTTATTAGAATCAGCTGAACACGATGGATTATGTATGCCGGCCCAACTTACGACTTTTATGGACATTTAACAATATATGCATATTACACTCGATGAAAAATAGATAATGCCAATATCGTCGAGTAACGGACTCGGACCTGACTAGTGCAGTATTTTCACTCACAGTGTGTTACACTCACACATGAAGTGGCTAAATACTCAACAAAAGAATGAATGAACTAGTGGAGGAAGTGAGTTTCTGTTGAATTTGCTGCCTACTTCAGGACGTTGCCCGACTGTGTGACACGTTTTGACTAGGCATCATACATCAAGTCTCTCACTCTTTTGCTCTCTCTCGTTAAACGATACCTTCAGGCCCGTTATGGCTAATATACATATGGATCACTTGTCAACGAATAACCTAGTTGGAGATTGGAAAGTTACTCTGAAACCGTGAATCGCACGGTATTTGTTTTGCAACACGTTTCATAACTGACCGTTTACTCCCACTTTCAAATGGGTATAACGGTGGAAGGCGATGTTAAACGACTGGTTCCACCACGATCAAGCGTGGATATCAGTCAGATATCAAATTTTGACCATCTGTTGAAATAAATAAGATGGATCGATGAGTCATGATTGGACAAAACAGTATACGCTTTGAGGAATATAAGTTCATCTGGTCAACGATTGTCCGAACTTTCTGATGGCACAAAGTAACGACGACTCAGTCTATGCGTGAGCTACTTTTTAGTCATCTGGAAGAGGTAAGTTAATTTTTCTAAGTCACGCTCTTAATGCTTTGATTTACAAGAGCTCATTGCAAAAATGTTTAAGTCTGAAACTGTCCGTCATAACCGATCAGTTACTTCCATGTAATGGTATTCTGACTGACGGATACGACCCTGTACGTTTTTTGTGAGGAGGTTTCGTACTGATTGCGTTGTTAACTTTTTGTCTGACTTCAATATTCACCAAACTTTGCCCAGGCAATGAATGTAAGGACTGAGTTTACAAAGGAATTGAAATCGAGGATGATGTTCATTCCCTCTTAAATTCGTTTCTGATTATCGGTGTTAACTTGCCTTGAGCATGTGCTTTGTTTACGAGTGTGAATACTCGGACAGTGTTGGCTGACCATTGGAGACCACCAGAACCACTTAATGTCCGAAATGTATCTCCACGGCAAGCGTGTGTATAATATCAATGTTCTGAATACTCATCCGTTGCAGTTTAATTCCCCACATCATTAGTCCGAAAAGAAACACCGCTCTTCTCTGTTTACCCTAAAGTTTTGTTTCTCTGTTTAAAAAGTGTTTATAGAAACCTTGAGTAAATATTAACATTAAGTTGATGCCGATCACTCGTTAGATAATTCGCTGGAGTAGCGAGATGGGGTTGATTGGATAGGCTCGGCATGATTGCGTTAAGGTTAATGCGTCATTTTATGCCACTATATTTTCACCCTTGTTATAGTCGTGATTGTCCGACAAATGTGTTGTATGCGCTGGTGGTTCGCTGTGATTCAGTCGGACACTCGAGGATAATTGCGCGCAATATTGGTCTATTCAGTGACACCTTGTAACTCGATTTCCTTTGGTTATTTCGGCGCCAACATGATCGTCGACCACTTATCGCCTGTCAGGTCATATTCTATACACAATTGCATTCACAATATGCAGTTATATTTTACTGAGTGGTACTCATTTACACATAGGGACGTTCACATACAAACAAACACTTAGGTTCTGTTGAACGTGAACAATTGCAACGTATCCTCCACTAGCCCACCTTAATGACAGATGGTCTATTCGACTCAAATTAAATTTGCAGCGCCATCCAGTCAAACAGCAGCCGACGGTGTGCGGTTCACGATATGGAATGGTTAACCCTTGTTTGCAGCTGGTGAATAATCGTTGTGCTGTATCTCGCAAATTGTGACTATTAACAAATCCAATCACACAGATTAAGTGGACAGTGACGGCAATCAGCCTGTGAGTTAGCAGTTTGAGTAGTTCATCGGCTGTTATCAAAGTGCCACAGAATTTTGGACAAACGCCAATTTCTGACCATTAAAAGGAAAGACAAGCAGGGTGGGTGCCGCCAGGTCACATACAAATCTACGTCTGAATAACTCTTAGGGGAAGTTTTGTTGAAGTGCGACCAGGTTTGAAAACCCTCATGCCAAACAATATTGAGTGGGGCCGGAAAACTCGTATTGCGCTATTTTACGACTTCATGTAAACAGAGAAGACCATTCTGTTTTTTGATGCATCTTGTAAATGGCATAACAGTGTTGGTAATAACAGTAACAGGGGTAGTAATTTCCTCAGCCCCTTAGAGCAGTATTTAGTACATTTTCATACCTAGAACTTTTAACCTAAGTTCTAATAATAGGCGAACTGTTTGCTCCAGTTCCTTGAGGTGGTAGATTTAAATATAAGACTAAAATATGTAAACCTATGCAATTATACCAAAACATTTATCCTGAAGTCCGAACTCGAACAGTAGTTTCCTATATTTTATTAAGTTTCTCACAAATTAATAAAAAGATAAATTCGATGGGATTGATGGATAAACATTTTCTGCGTATGCACTAAGTACCCCAAACAACCGATCTACGCATGAAGTACTATTTGAAGAATCTGGCTGTATGTTACTGACTTGAAAGTAAAATCACTGTGCCGCATAAGAAAACAAACTTACCGCCTGGTACTTATTCTGTGTCCAGTTAATGTGGTATTCGTCTGCCCTACTAGTCAACTGAAAACCACGGGCAACAGCGATCATGAAAGTTTTCTCTATAAAGAGACTGCTATGTACCTAATAATCGTATCTGACGGCTGTGACGCGAAATAGTATTGGGTTGACCAGGTTTTCCGTTGTGAGAAGTTCAGGTGGTAAGCCTTCCGTCACCTTATCGTTTTGTATGACATTATTGGCGTCTCCATGTCCAACTGACTTTCCCAAGTTGGAACTTGTTATTGATGTGGATCCCTTAGGTGATCTTCCATTACTCTTTGATAAATAAGGCTGGACAAACAGCTGATTAATGTTTACCGCCTGGATGGTTGTAACACCAGTCGTGTTTTTTAAATTCACATTTCCATTGATGAACATCTGAACCAAATCGCCAATTCAATGTATTCATCAGTTAACCGGCCTCATTGGTGTTAACTTCGGGTTTGTACAAGCGGGTCAACTAATAAGTTTCAGTTCTCACACAGCCATGGTTGCACTGACTTCCGGATATTAATCGCGTCTGGCTTGGTAGAACTCCTTTTGGGTGGAACAGAAGGAAGACGGATATCGCGGTATGAAATTGTTTCACAGTTCATTTCGATTCCAGACAAGTAACCAATGGGAAAGCAGTCAATAAGAGTGGAACCAATTTAAGGTACGTTCAAACGCTCACACCATAATACTTCGACAGACTTTATAATATAAACAAGAGGGCGGTCCGCCCTTTTTTATACTATGATCTGGTGCCACTTGAGTAAATCTACCGAATGTTTAACGCATGGCAACCTATGATGAATTGAGCAGTGTATGTACTTTATAAGTTTGATGCGATATTTTACAAAAAGCCAAGAACAGACTTAGTCAGTAGATTGTTGAGGGAATGAGTGAAATCACGTGAAACTCGTCATACCAACAATTATCTCCAACTGTTAACAAAGTTAGTCAACTTGACGCCAACAAAAATGTCACTAATTGGAGCCAACGAAATCAGTTTGCCACAAACTTTCTCACAATGAAAATGGTGAGATGAACGTGCTTACCAAGAAAATTAAGAATGGCATGAAACATGCTTATCATGCAATACAAACTTATCTTGAATCTGTCCCCGACCCAGAAACACTAGTTTTTTCACCCGCCGTTATATTCATCAGGTCTACCTTGGTTACGGAAATATTCATGTTGATGGAATAGCAAAAACGCCTGAAGTCAGGCTAGGGACACATATTTGCTAATTCGAAAGTTGCCAACTGACTCCGACCATCTGTTTTGTCTACATGAACGATCTGTACCGGTTGAATGTCATACAGCATCCTGCTCCGCTTTATCTTAGAGTGAGTAACACTGCATTTGTTTGAAGGTAAAGATACCAAGCGATGCGCGCACAGTTATTTGGGCATTGTTCTGCTGAGTTGCGCTAAAAAGTTCCTGACAAAAATTCTGTTAGGACTACTCGATGCGGAAGTTTTGAACGTATATGATCCGAGGAGTAATGTGGTGTTCAGTCGAGTCGCAGGGCAATTCCCTATGGTGTTCGATGCTCGACAAATCCAGAGGTGTCATGAATCCAACCAGCCACTCTATGCCCCCTTCGTGGGTTTCACCAAGGTGTTTGATTCCGTGAGTCGTAAGGCCTTTTAGACGATGCTTGGTAAGTTTGGCTGCCCAGGTAATCTTAGCAGCTTATTTAAAGTGTCGCACGTGGGTATGAAGGCGAATGTTTACTCATGTGGATGGATCTCTGGTAATGTTGACATTGTCACTGGCATTAATTGGGGTTGTATCTTAGCTTCAGCCCTATTCAGTTTATACTTGGCTGCAATGTTAACAGTTGCTCTCCAGCACTCGGAGGACGGTGTTGAATTTGAATACCACACGGATGGCTGTTTACTGAATATCCGCAGTTTTGGAGCCCAAGCCGGTTGCATACTCCAACAGTAGGCATGCATTCGTTTGGAGATGCTAATGCGCCACTTGTACATGACAAAGGTGAAATTCAACGACTGGCCACAGTTTTTCCGGTTGCAGCATCCAGAGTTGGTTCGGATATCAACACAAGTAAGACATTATCCTTCTTTCAGTCTTCTGCGGACGGAGGTGCTTTGCCTGCAGGTGAAGTCTGCATCTCGAAATAATTTAGGCAGCTGTACAGACTTTTGTCACTAAGGTAGCAATCTGTCAACAGATCTGTCTGTAGACAGCTAGTTGCGAGCTCATGTGTTATGATTTCGCGTGTGTCTCACTGGAAACTCGTGAAGGACGTGCCTAAAAGAAGCGCGGTCTAAAAACGAACACTAAGCCGCTTGTCTAATATTGAATAACAGCGTCTTCATTGTTGTACTGCAGGGAAACTCAAACACTGTATCAACGAAACGTGCGCTATCTGAGCCGCTTCCATTCGCAGTATCTAGGAGGCATCTTGAGTAATCTGTGGCCGGACATGGTTCCAAACACTTAGGTATTGCGCCAAGGGGACGTGGAAAGCACTGAAGCCATGTTGATGCTGAATCAGCACCACTGTCTGGGACGCGTCCATAAGATGGGAGACGAACAGACTTCGAAGCAGTTGCTCTACGGACAAGTGAGGCAGGTAAGCAAACTTCTGATGTCAGAAGCTGTGGTACTAGGATGTTATCCAGGTAAGTCTCTCGTTTTGTGACATCGACCTTAGGTCTTGCAAAAGACTCAGTCTTTACCGGATGGTTTATGGGAATACGATCTGGACGGGTGTCCGAGAGTTCAGTGAGCAGTTGTTGCGCGGCCGTGAACTGAAACTCGCGTTACGCAAAGCAACCATAAGTGTCATAGGTCGTGATGACATGACTATATAGAGTTGCGATGAGTGCAGCCGCAAATGCGCTAGCCGTCTAGGATTATTAGGTCTTCACTATACTCACAGTACATCATCAGCAAAAGGACAGCGTATATGTTAAGCACAAGTACGTTGTGTCAGTTGTATCTACTTGTTCGTGCAGATCAACGAACAACTGCCGTCGTTTGACAAACAATTCGATTCCCTTCTTAGAAATCTGGGTCACTGTGACATTCTGTCTTACAATTTCCTCAGCTCGTTGGTACACTCTATAACAAACGACCTGTCTGTTTATCAGTCCAACTTTACATTTTTGCCTCTCTTCATCCTCCCATATAAGGTGCAATAATAGGCGTTTTGTATTGGACTATTTCGTGCATTACATTTTCAATATTTTTCTTATCACTTTACGTCTTACTGTTGGAGTCTGTTGTTATACTTCCATATTAATCCACCAACTGGCTAACCAGCATTGGACGGCTGAACACAATGGCTTTCACTTACAGGTCTCTTGGTCTTATTCCCTCGGGTTTACACCGAACACGTAATTTGTGAGTGTAACTACATGTGGTGCACAGCGTACCACGTGTAGTGAGTGCTATGAGCGGACGTCCTTTGGCTTCTGCCACTGTTATAAACTCATCGGAAGCTAATGTCACCAACCAGGATGCAATATTGCGACTTCCTTTAAGCGACACTGACCGATCACCCAACTTTTTGTCCCCCGTAGCAAGGCGTTTGTCAACCATAGCCTGCACGGTAAATATTGCATCATTTCTTTTGATGAATAACTCAAAAATTGACAAGCTGTTTGTTGCTCATTCACCAACAGTCTGTTCTAAGCGCTTCATACCAGCTACCTGTTACTCTGCGCCCGCCCTGTATTGTTCATTTTCCAGATTTGTCTCCACTTCTAGCTCTTCATTTGAAGATGGTTGTTTTTGTTCTCATGTCAGTCAAAAGTTTACGAGGGATGAGACTGTTTGAAGTTGATTCTGTTCGTAATTTATGGCTGCCGAACACTTTATTCAAACGGTCCTAAGGGACTCGTTGATTCAGCTATCCAATTTTTCTGGATGCATACACAAAACACGATACGTTACTAGGTACACAGTGACAGCGACGGAAAGGATCCGAAGATTTTATGGTGTGATTGAATAATGGTGAGCACTTTCGTAAGTTAACTACATGACCATTTATGTCGTTAGTCCTGTTTCCTAGTATTCATTGGTTAGATACAGGGACTACAAAGAGTGCTGTTCAGCAATTCACAGAACTGTCCGCGCATTTTCCACCTGTAGTCAAGTGGACTACATAACCCTTTCAAGACATTTTTACATTAGCTTTCTGTGTTTTCTATAGTCGTCTTTCTGTAGTCCTGACTGGGTGTCTGCTTTTGAATTACAAACATTACGAACAGGAATTTTCAATATTCCTTAAGAAAATACGCACTGTGCACAACAATTGTGCCTCTCCCTTGGTTTTAATGCCGTGTCATTTCTGTAATCACTGGCGTTAAAAAGAAACATCCTTAGCCGACCCGCCTCTTCTATTGAGAGGCCGAACTTCAAACTTTATGTGGTTGTAAAGCCCTTTCACAACCTCTTCGAGGACCGGAGTAAACGCCTGCTTGTTTGCGGGTCAGCCGCAGAACCGCCCAACGATTTGAGACTATCGTAAACGCAACGCAACATCTGAGAAAGTACTTCACATTAATTCCCGTATCTCCCCGGTCAGCCAGATGTGCCTGGACTAGCAATCTGTGATGGTCTACCATGCCGACCCTTAGTCACGGATCATGGGCTTGCTTCTACGGTTTAAATAGATTTGATGAGATCCACCAAGGTCGAAGCAGCTGTCCACCACTTTACTGGTGGTGAGAAGCGACATCTATTTGCGAAAGGCGGAAACGTGTCTAATCACTAGAAATGACTGCTGTTTTTTGGTAATTAGTATTTGCTCACAGAATACTCATAAGTTCGTGGAGTAACATTCATGGCGATTTCATCAAAAACACTCACAATAACCCATATCGATTGGCCATAGCCCAGATGGCGCCCGAAAACAAAGCTATAGAGCTGGTTCAATACTACGATCTCTCTATTGGAAACATTTCTGGACACTTTCGCACCGGTTCAGTACAAGCGCAACCTAGTGAGAAAGTTATTCCTGCTCGCTAAACAAACTTGTTCGAGAGTGCTCCTGGCTAAATTGTCACTATTGGGAACAACACTTAAAGAACCTAGCTATCCGTCAGCACTTGTTGCAAAATTCAGTAGACAAAAGAAAGCCTCCATGGTTAGTTTCACGTTTCTGAACACGACAGCCTATCCACGGTTGTTTTATGATGGCGATGATATCATCATTTCGTCTAGGCGTCTTTTTAGGCCAGCTGTGCAATACGAGTACTAAGCAGCCCGGTCGGTCATGAGGTTCATTGCCACCTAAATTCCAGCATTATCGTGACCAGATATTATTTCATTTATGACTTCTCGAAAGGGTCTGATCGATTACCTAGATTGTTTGGAGCGACATTTATGCTGCTGGGTAAGTAAACCTGTCCGAGGTTCAGTCCATAAAGCGTCTGGAGAAGCCACAGAATCTCAACAAGTTAAGAATTTCATGTCTAATGACAGTGAAGTAATATAATCGATCGCCGTACACTTGTTGTCATATCGACCGACAGCAAGCATATCGCATCTGTTAAGCAACCAAAAATCAATCGTCTCTTCTGTGTGTTGAGGCCTTGGACACTGACAAATGGATACTATCGTTGTGTATACAAAAGAACTTGTTCGTCAACTCCTATGTGACCTGCTAGTTAACGCACACCAGGCCGTCCAGACTATCATTGGTTCTACTGATCTGATTCATAGTGTCTATTCAACATTACCCTATATTAGCCAATGTGTTACAGTAGTTGTCCGACGAGATATAGCGAACCACGCTGGAGGTACACAACTTGTGAAATCCCCTTCTGACCCTCGTGATAGAATCTAATCAATTCAAGTACACTCATCGTCTTCGAAGAATCTTCTAGTGTAACACTGCATCGGCGTATCATCTTTTCCGTGGACTACTGTGAATAAAATGTTGGTGGGCCACGTCTTTTGAGCTCACAACTGTTTCCTTTCTTTAAGGAAAAGGATGTCACTCGTTTTCTTTTTGAAATCACTTTCTTTGTTCCGCTCTTTCATGTGTACATTCCTCGTCCACGTCAAATACTGTCGGCTTACGCTATTTCATGAAACTATTCTTTTTGATATAATTATATCATCTATTAGAAAAGGATTACGTCAGCGGATGTACTGAGTCGTTTAAATTCAGTATATCTTAGGTAAATACTGGAAAAAATTGTTCACAATATAAGAACAATAAAATATTTCAGAATGGCTGTCTGCAGACTGATACTACACGATAAGTTTCGCTGTCGCATGGCTCAACACGTTAAGTTATCTCGAGCAGAAATTGAACAGTCAACCTGCATGTCAATAGTCTGCATACACTTGAAGAGCTGTTCATTCTCACTGACGTTACTACTATAACTAACAAGCCCAAATATATACCTGGATCACACGTTAATATATGGGATTTCGGGGAACCACATACAACTGCAGTGCGTGGGTGCAATGTCTATCCGGATGCAGAGGCAGTGGCTAACCACAGGTTCCCATAATAACGCGTTCAAATTACATCACTTCTTACATTTTAAACAATGTCATTTTTGTACAATTTACCATGATAGCAAGAGGACTAACGTTGTAGTATGTTAACAAACCGTTTTGTCTTACCACCCATATGCTGATTAGTAGCTAACAAGCAAATAGGCAAGCCCTAAAACGTTTTTTGGGACAATTCCAAAGCATACAATCACCCACGTAAGCGATTTATCAGCACATAGGAGTGATCAAATAAAACTCTCGGCACACAATACACCTTGAAAAAACTTGGAATAAACAATGTATGAACTGTTCAACCTCTGTTTGTTTGTCATGTAAGTAAAAAGCAGCCGAGTAATTTTTTGTAAAAAGTGGACGGTGGCTTTCGCATTCATGTGTGAATTCCATTTAGACCATTTCGAAACGAAACACTGAAAGGGCGTTTAGCATTTGTTAGAACCCGCCATTAGTACATATTTCCAGCGGTTCGGATGTGACCCCCGGTCATGTTTTCACGAAGTAACTCTTGTGATCAGTATACCATCAATCACACATTAGAAACGTCTGAACTGTCATATCAGAACGCCTATCACTTTATTTTGTGAACAGTACTCGGGTCGCCTGATAGTCTATGTAAGGGGCCTCGTAACTGTTTTATTGGTTTTCATCAATGAACCCATGAACAAAACTTTCCGCCAGCCTGAAATCGCAAAATTAACTGAAATGTCTGCGCAGTCTTGAGTGAAAGTAAACAGTAGATGTTTGATTGACATAAATTGCACGCGGTTCATAGTGGATGGCAAATTCGCGGTCAACCAGACGGTCCAGCCAGACCATTTTGGACAGCAGCACTAGGCACCTTTGAACCATAATTCGTAAACAACCATAATAGAGCCAAGAAATCCAGATCACTTAATCTACGTGAAGAAAATACGGATGACTGAATTTTGTCTAATTGAAGTTTTCAGATAGAAGTGAACAATAATGTTCACCGAGAATTTTCATTCACATGTGAAGAATTTAACATAATATTCCCCATTTTGATTATGTACAAAATCTGCACCCTTCCTGTCGACCAGCTCTGAAGTCCGTCTATGTTATTGCCTAAGCAACTCCCGATCATTCGTTTCAACTGAATTTGGAACACATCCGTTTGTCTCTTTATGCATACAAAACACACGTACACGCCATGTGATCGGAACCATCAAATGGAGTCATATTTCCTTTTCCGCATGTCACTTCTTGGTCGCTTGTGCACTGTTAGCTGACATTGATACCCCCGGGGTCAGCCGCGTTTCCTGTTACTCTGCATTTCATCTGCACGGTTTTGATATGAGTCGAAGTCAGAAGTGTCTTTTCGTTGTTTATGGTCCGAATGTCAAGATCGGTTTAATGCAGCTGGCTGTTTTAAGAGGAATGGCTACTGCCTGAGGGTCACCCGCCGGTGGTCTGTTGGGAATGTTTGAGTGATCGCAGGTAAGATGGAAACCACTGTAGTTTTAAAGCAATGAGTCCAGTGTCTGAAGATGTAGTATTTCAACAGCTTACTGTGAGACGCCTTTTCTAAGAACATTTCCTCTTATCCGAGTGGTCACCAGCAATGTAGTAGACAGCTTCTTGGGTTTTGATGAGTTTTATCGGCACCAAAAGCAACAAGAAATCAAACATACCACCCGTGAATTAGTGTTAGCGTACTATTCTAGACACCTCCTTAGTAAACCGTGAGTTGCAGTCACCGAAGTCCCTGTAAATTATGTGAATTGTGTTTTCGTGATGCACCTCTTCACCTTCTAGGCGGCAGTAAATTAGCACGTGTAGTGCTATTTAGATTCAACAAAAGCAAACAGATGTCCACTGGGATCAACTGCTTGCAAAGGCCTCTATCCGCTCGCATTTTGAGACGTGGTGGGTGTTTGCTAGTTTGTACGTGAGTTACGAACGGGTGAATATGGGTAAAGTAAACTTAACAGCTAAGGAGAAACTTCTTTTGATCCTCACCGTTGTATTATTGGAAGTTATAACAAGTCCATGTGGATCATTCAGAGGAAAGCAGTTTAAAATGAGTTGTAAATCAGTCAGCATAATAGTACGAAAACCATAACCACAAATAAACTGCTTCGTGATTGGGCCTGTTCCAAGATCTCAAATCGAACGGCCTACTCATAAATAGCCGCTACGGGCCAAAGACAGCATCGTACAGGTTAGTTGTGGTGTGTAGACAAAGATCACTAAAAGATATCCGGGTTCAGAGGACGAGAAAAAAGATAGAAGGTAGAAGAAGGAATTACGTACATCCTTTTCCAGGGTAACATAATATCAGAAAACTGGCCATTAAGAGTTCTTGCACAGGGACTAGTCAATTTCGATGCTGGTGTAAGACTGCTTCTGAAAAGTCAGTTGATTCTTGTGTTTTACTTGTTCAGTGACAGCTACCATATAATCACTTTGTTGAAAACCTTTGGTGTTGGTGAAATTAACGATGCCGGATCCATTTGCTGCGAGTCCTTACAGTATATATCTGACGCTATGGGTATCAAGAAGCTTTGTTCATCTTCCAAGGTACATACATTTGCACACGTATTAGTACTCGTGAGTATAATTTAATGTGGACAACAAGGAAACCGTGAGTTTGTCATTGGTGTTGAAATTATGGTGGTCTCTTTCACATTGAACGGACTGGAGACCTTACAAATCTAGTTGACATCGTTTTGTCATTGTTAACACGTGATCACATTTAAGGAACGAGCTGGAAACGTTCTTACACCGCATACCATAATCAGTGGTAAGATTTATTTTATATTGCATGCACTTTGTGATGGATAGAACGTGGTACTCAATGTCGGTATTTGTTTTGAAGGGCTTACTCGGTCGTTGCTTACTTGAACAGTAGAATATATTTTTTTAAATTGTCGAAACAGTTACGATAAATCTTCGGTTGTGAGTCACTGGTGAGAAACTGTTGACGTGTAGGTTTATTTGGGTTTGTGATTGATGCAGTGGGCTAGTAACTCGTCTTCTGTTTTTGCACACTGCATATCCGAGATCGACATGGACTGTGCTGTTTCTTATCCTATCGTCGACCTAACGTTTTTGCTCCAAACCAGTGAAATGCGCGTAAAATTCAAACAGTTGACGTAAAAAGTGACATGCTAAAATACGTCATCAACCTACTGCCAGCAGAGTAAAATATTTTGCGCCCAGTCTTGAAGTTACCGTTTTAAATGTATCAGAAAAAATACCAATTAGTATGGAACTGAAGTGACTTCCCATTACGACCCTGTCGAATTATCGTTAGTGGGTGCCTTCAGGAATAAAATGTACATTTTGGATAAACATAATTGCAACAACATTACAAGGATTATTTAGCGGACCAGATAGTTATAAAAAGTGTTCCCCAGTGAAATATTAAAGAACGGTTTACCGGATCTTCCAGGAATGCTGATTGTACATCGCTTGTTGTAGTTACTTCATTTTCTCAAATCAGTGGACAAGTTTAAACGGCCTCTATGATCGGTGGCTTGAAAGTTTTGACTGTACTGATCAGATAGTGCTCATGAGCCATCGAGCATGGTGTGACAAGTGCAACATTGATTGAAATCGTCCCAGCAATGATCGGCTCTTGTGAATTTTGGGTAAGCCAAAGACTCAAGAGGTTTGTAATTTCTTCATTGCAAGAGAAGTAAATGTTTACAGTAATTAGGGATTATTGAAAACTGATTACAGCTGTCGCTTTCCAACAGACTTTCCGGCAAGCTCTTTTCGACAAGAAGCACTATATTCGAGCTTCTCTCTTGTTAGAGTTCGTAAGTAGTGCACGTCCTTACCAACACCAGCACATGGATTGCAGCCACGCTTTCATGATACAACCGTATAGACCACTGTGTCATTGACTTCACATTAGACATGACTATGTTGTCAAATGAAAGACGCTCAACCATATTCATTTGTCATTACTGTTGGAATTAACTGATCAACTCAGGAGAAGGCAACCTAACTGTCCTGGTAACTCCAGTCGATGAATTCACGATTAGAACTTCCTTCTAAGTTTAAATCGAATAAAAACTGTGGACTTTTGGACAAAATTTTTGAAAGGGGTTGGCTGGGATATTTATGGGGGTGTAACAACTGTGATCAATTGCGAATGGTGTTCAGGTTATATAAACCAAAATTCCCTACCACCCAGCAAAATCAACTGGTTCCACAAGTTCACAGATCGTTACGACAGGGAAAGCGATTTTTGCTTGTCTTCCTGTCTCTGCTGGTCAGGAAAAATTGTGTCGA
>LUCH01001756.1:75527-110424 GCA_013368495.1 Paragonimus heterotremus
ACCGCAAGTGATGAACTTGTTAAAGCGAACTCAATGTGTGATGTATCTTTGCCTAGTTCCTTTTGAGCATTACTGGGGCAGTATTAGATAGTCTCCGACGGACAGCCTACAGTTCGCCCAGAATATCACATTCCAAAAACTCGAAATTATGAATCGTTTGTTGACTACCTTGTATAAGTAAGATTTCTTAAATCACTAGTTATGCTGCAGTAATTCAAATGAAATCGGCATATAAATATGAACTCGTATGTCGGATATGCCTGTTGATCTTTAGTCCACAACTCTCTTTCTTGAATCAATTAATTCCTGTTGACTGTTCAGCTGTCATTAAGTGTGGCTCCTCCTAAATGTGTTTAAAAATGTGCGGAAAATACCGGCATCATTGGTCTCGGTGTATCGCTGGGATCATAGAAAGTTCACAGGTTAAGGAAAGCTTTTAGTACACAAGTAGACTTGATTTTGTGTTGAACCGTAACCAAACACCATGCAATGAAGCAAGAGGAATCACTGTGGAAAAAACAAACAGAGGTTTGTCTCAGAAGTGATAAAATCATGGTGGTCGAAACAAAGTTAGACTGAGTTTATGAGGATATATAAAGAGAAGTGTGATTTAAATACGGCGACCAAGCATGAAGCAAGGGCACTTTAACAGATAATGGCTTGCAACTATTGGTACTGTAAGTTTTATGGCGCCACAAAGTTGCTCTGATTGCCAAGGTGTATACAAGCTCAGTTCACCGCCATAAATATGTGCATCGAGTCTGTCCGAAGTCAGCTGCTAACGGCACTATCACGACAATTTGAGTGTTCCAGGCTGATACAAGTGCATACGGATGGTGCTGGTACAACTCGAGGAGTTCCAACATGACCGCCTCCTGACAGACTGTTTGCTTAGTTGAGCTTAGTATAACCCAAAAATGCTGAATGATTGTTCCGTCCGTCAAGTTTCAATGATTAGGATACAGGTCAGCTGTTGTGAGCAAATCGATCAGTGGGCTTTCATTCTTCCATCCACTGTCCGCAAACCATTTTTATTTTTCTCTCTTCCCGGCTGCACTGTAGCTTCAGAAAATCCTTAGCAAACTTTCATCTTACCTTTGGTATCGTTTACTCAGGCCTAGCTTCATTTCGGTCAGCACGTGCCTGTATCAAAAACCGTTATTATCAACTTCGCATCGAAATTCGTGAATAATTTGGTCAAACTTTCTCCGATATTAAGCAAAATAGATTTTCACCAATAGGTATGTAACCTGTGACAGATCATCTCCTTGTTCTATGATTAGCATCTTCCGACAGCCGATATGTGGCTTGAAACGCAAACTGCATATCACAGTTCCTGGATATGTCTAAACTAAGATCCTCGTATATTTCGCAGGACGGATATAATCTATCAATCACTTTTACGTATACTTAATACAGTTGCAGTTGTCAACCCAAAACTCGTTGTTATTTACTCCAAGAACCACAGCGAAGGTCGAAATCGACTACGGAAGTACCGCGTGATCATACGAAAAGAAAACCTTAAAATCATCGTCTTTTTAAATTTTATTTATGAACGCCAACATGTTTTTGATTGATGCACCGTTCTGTAAATGATGTACGCTCCATTCTTAAAATATGTTATGCTGGTTTGAGTGTCTCGGTGCAAAGAGAGAAGCCGATCACGAAGTTAAAAATTACACATTTGTGCGTCAAAAGATTTCAGGGATTTGTGTCTGAACCTGTTTGTTTATCTGAGACCTCAAGATTCATCTCTGATTGTCAATAAAATGTCAGTTTCAGGAAATGCGTAACTACAGTCTATTTCCATTATGTGAGAAGTTCTGGCATAAAAACGCGATCTGTCTTTTTTTAAAATAAACATATATAATAGAAGTATTCCAAATACTTTCCGTAACTCCATTTGTCAAACACTCGATAAACGTAACGATACTTCCTACTTAATCCGACACTAACTAAAATACTTCTCAATATGAATTAATTCAGTTTATGTACTGATTTCGAAATGAAACTCGCTCTTACAACAAATACGAACTTATTCTCGGAGCGTTTTTGAGCCATGGACTTTTGTGTTAACCGACGTGGTTTAGTAATACAAAAGCCGCTGTCCTCATACACATGACGCACTCTATGGAACGCACTTAATGTAAAACGGGAACATTTATTCGGTGCAAACTGAACCACACTTACCACTGGCAGCAACTTTCGCATCCATGTATAGTTTACAAACGGTCTGCTTCAAAAAACGTACTGGGTTTTAACATGTTACTAAAGCCAAATAGTAGTTCTGTGCCACCCACACTGTACACTACTTCTACGACCAAGATTTGAGCTGTGGCCCTAGTTCTCCCTGGGCTTCAGTATTCAGTTATGCTTAGTCGAAATCACATCAAGTTTGATCGACTTGTTTACTCTAAACTTCCGATGTAATTCGCTTCTCATTATAAGAACTTGCACCGTTGACGGTCTCTATCAACAGTTAAACCTGAGTCTAATGATTCTTTTCAAGAAAAGGTTGGTTAAAACGTGCGTATTAAAGTTAAGGTTTAGAAGAGCTGTGGGATTTTTAGAACAAGTACAACCAAAAATTTGAAACAGTTAGTTCCCACCAGAGCTTTCAGCACAACAGCTAGAACACGAAAAGTTGTAGATTCAGTCATTTCGTATCGACTCATCAGTAACAAACTTACAGTGTTGTAAGCAATTTTTATTATAGCAAACAAGTAGGAGGGGTGGATAATAGGTCAATAGGTTGGGCTAAGTGACGAAGTCCAGGTGAAGATCAAGTTCACAAACAGTTGTTTCTGAACGGAGAAGATTGGCTTGAGCCGATTGACTGCGGTCGCTTGAGCAAACCGTAAGTACCTTGGATTGAAATGATGTAACAAGATTTCGAATGCACTACCTGGATAAATAGTGTGGCTAATGACACTGACTGTTTGAGTGCTTCCGTAACAATGCCGTCCTGCGATAATGTACATTTCTACGCTCCTTTACATAAATGTTCATCCACTCTGGAGATCAAGCATATCTCGTTTCTGCCTACCCAACCTTCTTGGCAGTCACATATAAATTGGTAAGCACAATGTGAGCTGACACGCGTAGGCTAGTTTTCTTTACAGGAAGGCATTCGTAGCTTTTGAGTTCGAACGATTACAGGAGGTTCAGCTGCAATAAAAGTTCACCTAATTAAAGTTCTCGATTGTTGTGTTATTTGATGTATGATAAAATCATCCTTAAAAGCTGTTTATAAACACCCTTTTTCTCAACAATTACCACCTCTACATGTGGTACTTTTTGTCTACTGTGACTACCTCTAATGCTTCTGGAGTAATCATTTGATTGTAGGACGGAAGTAATCAGCTCTAGTTCTTCCACAACACCGTGCGTACAGATTTGCCTTACTGGTGTGAACACAGTATTCAACAGTGCTCGTCTATACTAGACCTTTGTGGAACTGCTAGAGTTTAGATATTGACTGGACCACGTGGATTACCTATAGACAGCACTTCTAATCTAACCATCTTCTCGGTGACTTATGAGTATGTCTAGAAACGGCAGGCAGACGTTGGCCTCAAATTCACAAAAACCTTCAAATTAGGATGGCAACTTTTTAATAGTTGTGAACAGTGGTGATGTTGTTCATAGATCGGGTTGATGGTTTTGGTATTGGTATGTTTGCCAAGCTTGGTATTTGGGTTGTGAACGTTTCATCACCAAGCGAGGTGACATGATCAGTGCGTAACCGTTTTAGCGTATAGTTTTTGAGCGCTCGGGGAACATACCAATACCAAAAGGATGACAATTATTTACTCGTTGCACCAGCTTATCTATCCACTGTTTAAATCGACTGAACGCTAATTTTTGGTTGACGTAACCCTTATACTCTGAAAGGCTTGTTCGATTTTCATTAGGGAAGCGTCTGTTAAGGTGAGACCTAGTCGACTTCCCGTGGATACTCCATCTGTTTGACGGTAAAGCTGCTCAACAACATAAAAACTGACATTTGCGGTGCACTGATAATGACAAGCTCTCAATACTATGTGTTGACACGCTGCCTAATCACTATTTTTCAAAAGCTGCAAGGGCATTCTACCAAAGATCCTTCTAAATTGATCGACGACTTAAATGTTACTCTCGTGGACGTTTGCTAGACTTTAACATACTCAGTCTTGCTATTGAACTAATGTGCTCTGTAGATGTTCAGTCAATGTTGGCAAATGTCCAGCTGTACAAAACCAATAATTGCATTTGTGAGCTCGTTGAAAGGACTCACATTAAGTTGCTACTACCGACCTGCATACCGAAGGATATTTTGCTGTTCTGCACGGACAATAACATTTTTCGTTTCCTTAGCCAGTCTTACTGTCAGATAGACTAGTGGATTTCCGTTATTATAAATTTGGTACTGGTGGGTCAATACATGTTTGCATCTGCCACTTTTCATGATCTAACTGTTGTGTTACAGAAAAATTTGCTGTATACCCTTGCCCTGTATGTCATTCAACAAGATACGTTTTCCTGGGCTACTGTACGTTTTTATTTATTTCGTCAGTGTCGCGCATGATGAACTGTAGTTATTTCCAATACGATTATACAAGGTGAATCGAAGTTTCAATGTACTTGGGTGTTTTCAGATCAGCTAACACTAATTTGCATATTCGATCTCTCCGGACTCATTGGGATTAACGGTATCAGCGTTCAATCTAAATCCGTACTTATATCAAGCGATCCAGAAGAATCATGTCATCTTGTTCGACAACTGTTAAACAGTCAGAAATGAACCTGACTTAAAACGGACTTGGATAATACTCTAACAGAGAACGGCGTTGCTTCTAAGCTAAGCCGGTTGGTTGTGTTAAACATTTCTGTATCTCTTGTGACCAACGGGGTGGTGAATTGAGGGCGTGGCCATGACGCCAAGGTGGTTATCGGTTCTGATAATCTCATATGGTCATGCGGTTCGCTTTAACTAAGCATCGCGGTTGGTCTTTCTGCATGTCAGTTGTTCGGGGTACAAACCACGCCGCATGTTAGTGATCACTAAGCTGCGAACAAACGAATCGTACACTTTCACTGACATAAAGCCATAGGGATTAACTTATCGAATCTGACGTCAAATGGATTAGAGTGATCAACGAAACCTATTAAGTGTTGTCAGTCTGTATGCAGTCTTTAGGTTGCATGTGCGTGTATACATCTCAGGGAGACTGACTTAGCCCAATGGATACACAAACCAAGTCCTGCTTAGTACTTAGCTTGAGGATAGCACTACAGGTGTAGTTGATTTAGGAAGGAGTGCAGACATTTGCCGCAGCAGCTGCGTCAAATGTTGTCAGATTCATTGGTGGTTGCCCAGCAAAATACATTATGAAGATGGATAGGGTTGAAACAGATAACCTTTTAATCATTGGTGTACACTGAACACGAAAGATCTACACACATTGAAGATAAACAAAGATAAATGAGGCTATTCTCACCTGATTCGACCCGGTTACAGCGTTCTGTAGAAAATGTTAAGCTTGAGACCCACAGTATATTAAACAATAAGGTTAGAATATACAATACTGATTAGCTGTGCTCGTGCAGCATGTGTCTGTGTTGCACACCGCTAGTCAGATATCATTTCAACTACGGTAATTCGTTCCGAAAATGAATGATTCCATTTGCACCTGCATTCAGGTCCATCACCTGTTTCGGAGTTTTCTACAGGACACAGTTCGCCATCAGCTTCGTTTGGTCAGTAAGTTGATAACCCAACCTGATGCCATTTCTTCGTTTGCTGTCCCTGTTCCAACGCTGATTTGAGATTTCCCAACAAGTTTGGTCATAGGAGAGGTTAAGCTTTGCCGTCTTTTACATAGTGGCTCTGTCTGTTAGTTTCTGTCAAACAGTGTTGCAAAGTAACTACATGGTCATTGTCTGACGACCCTGTAACAGAAGGGTCCACACTGACGTTCTTAGTGCATCTCAATTTCATGATTCTGTAACAAGAAACCAAACCAGTATGCCATGCGTAATTTTTGCAATGCATGCATCAAGCCAATCAAAAATGACGCACACCAATCAGCTATGGCAGGATTCACAACCAAACAGACTGGAAAGTCTATGGGAATGCGAGAGCTGCGATCAATTGTGGGTGATGGTCCATCTACATGAATGCCAAAAATCTCTTAATACTCATCAGTAAAATCAGTGTCAGTGTCATGCATAGCCAAAACATGTATGACTAGTAAATGTAACGCCGGTTAGTGAGAATTCGTTGGTCGATATTCCGTGAGTTATTATGGCTTCCGCATCCTCCGATCTTCCCCCGTCGCGGTCCCGTTACCGTAATCGAAGTGGCTTGAAATTATAAGAACCTAATTTATCCCTAAAAACCATGTAACCACAAACCACTGATTGAACATCAGCATTTTTGCGCTTCCGAAGAACAATTGTCCGAACTATTACAAACAGATTTCCGTTGTTTGTTTCAAAGAAGGATGAACGCAGTAAGCCTAAAAACAGGGATACTTAGTCCATCTACGCAGCATAAATGATTCTGATCGGTCACTTGTGAATGATATTTAGATCCGATTGTTAAGTGAGTGCTTAAGTTACGTCAAAATAAGAAATCGCTTCAGAATAAAAGCGATAGAAAATAACTGTCTGATTTCTACTTGAAAGTAACCTTCGACAAACTTTAGTAGATGAGTGAATTTTTGGCTTCAGGTTATTTCATTTTAAACCAGAATACTCCTTAACCCTGTCATGGAGGCGCAGATCTGTATGTCTATGCACTCTTGTAAGACGAGATGGTATATGAGAAGGTGTATACCACTCAAGTTGTTTGATTGTGGCTTATTTTCTGTGGGAGTATTTAAAACTGTTAGAATTGAATTAGTGAACACTGATGACTTAACGAGTAGGTCGAACAGTTGAGCAACTTAACTATTTAGAAATTAGTGGGAAAACAAGTTAGGATGGTCAGACTATAAATCAGCACAGGGAATATTCTATAGCGCAGTGATTCAGTATTTCGTGTGAATGAACACTAAGTGTTTGGCATTTCAAAAACTTACGCAAACTGGTCTGTCTTCTCTTATTGGTATGAGGGTGAACGCAGAGGTCATGTACAAGTTCCGATGTCATAAAATAACTAGTGATTGTCTCAACAGCAGGCAATCATATCTAAAACCTATAGTATGTGTTAAGGATTACGTAGTTAAAAACATTTTAACATCGAAAATATTATTGGTACTTTACGAATACTCCGAAGTCAGACAATGCTCGGCTAGACGTCTTGTTAACCTTCAATTCGTGTATCCGATGTAACTGTCACTAAAAGATAGGACAAACCAACTGGCCTATTTCTTGACACGTTGAATTTGACAAACAATCAAGTAAGCACGTAGATGCTGTTGGACACTTCTTTTCTGAACGTCAATTCCGCTTTCAAATGTTGTTTAGACGTTTCACTTTCTCCGTCTTTTCTGACGGAATTGTTGGAAATAAAGTTGCTTTTTGTACAGTAACGAAATTTCCTGAGTTAATTCTACTTGTATGTGCTAATCAACTATTTGGAAGCAACAAACGTTATAAATACTATTCCATGCTCACACGACAGTGGCTGCCAGTGTGAACTATGCTCATCCGCAATAATACGATGTAAAATTTAAAAAAATAACTGAACTAAATCTAGAAACATTCTTTTTCGTAAGGCCCTGTGATTAAGTGACTCAAATGTCATTTGATGCTCATGCTGTTTACTACGGTCAGCCTTTTCCTTGACCGGATCCATCAAACAGAGATTATTTAGTTGAGACCTTAATCACCAGCGATAAAGTATGCAGTCGGAACTCCCTTTAAAACGGACATAAGCCTTAGAACGCGCCCTTGAGATGGACGGTCAGCGACTTTTGAACATTTAGAGCCTGAGTTAATCACTTCCATCTTAAGAATAAATTACACTGGTAGAAACTGTATGAAACGAGTTTGCACTTACTGTCACTGGCTTTCAATACTCAGTGAGGAACCACTCACTCCTCTGACGGGCCTTAAATTCTCAAGACATCTGCACTGATGCCTGTTATATTTGACACCAGTATACATTGGTCATGTGAATAAACGTATTTACTTAATCAGTGAAGTGCCACAAAGTCAAAATTATTTTTGACCTAGGTTTCATCATTATCGGAGCTACACTGTACACAACTTACTCTCAAACCCTGTAATGTATTTGACTAACAGTATAGCAGAAACTTGGCTACTGCGCATCCCACACGTTCCAGTTAACTTTTCAAGCCTCCTTTAAGTTCTCTAGTCTCAATAAGACTCTTGAATGCTTATCCCTCGTTTTCATATTGTTGCCTAACTTTATAACTGACAGACAAGGAGTGATCCCGGCTTTCAACCAGAACGTTCCTCTAATATGTCTGACACCCAGTCAATGAATCTTATCGTCACTAAAGGTACTTAGCGTAAGGTGGTGTTCTGAAGGTTTTGGTTTGTCGTATGTTCCATCGTACTCGTATGCAACAGGACAGTCTCCGAGTGGGTGGGGAAAACAGCAAGACTTTGGAGAGTTACGCGCTTGTAAACTGACGCACGCTTGCACACACGTAAAACGCACGACTAAAACGTTAACGTAGTTAACCCTCATCCACTGCGGCGTGTTCTAGTATCATTCACTGGGACTTGCCAGTGGGTTGCCTCGAACAATGACCTCGTATTCGGTGTGCGTTATCGGATAAATTAGTGGAGTTTTTGCCGGCAAACGGAACTCAGTTGCGGTTTTTGATTATCTTGGACTGGTGTGTTTCAGTCGAGTATTGTTTACCTGTATAGTGGTGAACACGCGGGGCCTGTCCATCGGAGTGGAATTCCGCATGCAGTTTAATCATAAAGGTCTCCGAGTGATTCGGGTTGTTCCGGTCGATTGTTCCACCTACCTAACACACCTGCACGAATACGAACAAGCGTTTTTACGCTCTTATAGAAATCACGTTGACGAAAGCCACTAATACGCCTTATGTAACCTCATTTATCGAGTCCGTTGACATCACATAGTTACATATTCAATCAGGGGGCTGCCATTATGTGAAATCCTCCCACGTTTAGCACCAAAGGTTTCTTCGTAGATGTAAACTTCTTGCTCCTAATCAGTGATCCCTTTCGATTTGTTTGCAAGCTGGAACGCTAAGTAAACTCATCGAACAGAATGTGTACAATTACATTTTTTTTTACTGATAAGGTAAATTGACATAAAAGCGTATAACTGTTTGGCAACGCTATACGCTTAGGCATACCATAACATGTTAAACAACAAAGTACTTCGAAAAAGTTTTTTGTGTAGCTAAATAACATTTTTATCAATCGTTTTATTTCGGTTTCTGGGAAATAGTTCTTATTCAGATTGGCATACTTCCCTTCTAAAGTTTCAGAAGCTGAAGGTGAACAAAAGAAAACAACTACAATGCGAAGGATTGTGTTCTGAAGAGGACCACCTGTAAGCTTATTAGGTAAAAGTAAAACTAGCTAAAATCAACACTTATCCACAAGTTATTTAATACTTCAACCTGCTGTGTTACCCGATAACTCGTGAGTAAACTAACTGCAATCAACTCTGCTGCTGAAAAGCCAGTCATTGATACTGAAAACCTGAACCGTACATTCGACAGGAAGATGGATAACCATTTCTCACACCCCTTGGATTTTTGTTCTCTTACCGAGGGCTCATTTGTTGATGCAGAACATATTAGGATATAGCTTGGCAAAATGAAAGCACCTAACGATCCGTCACTAATCGCTTTCAGAGGATAAGCAGAGTTTTCCCGCGGCGTTCACGCGATTTATTTAGTCATTTGACAACAGTTTTAAAAAAAACTATACTAAATTAAACTGCTGATTGACGAAGATTTTCAGGTATAGTACCCTATCCTGAAATTAGAAAACCCGAATCTCCCGCCATCTCATAAAGATTGTGACGTCAAAAGTTTCACAAAACTTGTAATCGCGTGGGGTGAAAGTTCAACTAACAACACTGGTTTTAATCAGAGTCCTTTCCTTTCAACAAGCTCCATCTTTACTGCTTTCGCTCGTCCAGTTCATCCGTCGCTGGATAGGAAATCTAGGTTTTTGTGCTATTCTCGTGCGTGGCAACACTACATTTGACAGTAGGCCATACTGCTTATTCTCAAAAGATCTGGTTCTCCCTTCTCAGTCGTTCAAATTAACTGATATACGTGTCGCCGCCATTTTGCGCGACTTGAAGATAAAGTCTCATTATGGTTGATCACAGATTCTGAAGTTATCGGGAAAGCAATCCTAAACTCCATTTTGTTCACATTTTATTTGGCGCTCACCTCAGTCTCTAGTATCGTAATCTTACACAACTACGTAAATAATATATTATTATGCATCAAGAACCCTACCAGATTTTGTTCATTTGCTTTAGTGAAGTTTTTGCCGTAATTGTCAGGTGGAACACAGTCCCAGGGGCCGTGTCCTAACACATCTCAGTGTATCGGGTTGCGAGCTTCATTTGCCTAGAATGTTTTATTTCATCGTAATGAAAGTGACTTCCCGATAATGAGATTCCCACCTAGATTAAGTCAAATCTGACCAGTGTCTTCTATCCCTATATTTCACATTAAGTTGGGTACTTCAACTCCCATTGGGTGATCTATCCAACAGTTTTTATTCCTAGATCTGTTTTTCAGGCTTTTTATGTTGTGTTAGATCCTCAGTGTGATCAACACACTGCAGTGCAATTTTTATCGATAAATTTCCCTTTTGTAATTTCCCATTACTTCATAACGTTCATACGATCCGCATCATACATGACACACATTTATTGGAATGCACAAATACATGGTTAAACTTGTCAGCAGTTATTTATTTGCATCTACCTGATATCTTGGTGTTTCTGTCACTGTTCGCCTATCTCTACTTCTACAAAAACTCGGTATCCTTATGTTTGAAGTGACTAGTTAGACTACTGAGCCATATTTTGTTTCATAACTAACACTAATTGATATTCGCTTCCCCACTATCTGGAAATTTAGAGATTGTCGCGTAGCTGGGAGTTTTGTCGAACAGGAATTGAAGAGCACTCTTAGATGATTGCAGCTAACGTATCTCCATAGGCTGCGTCACCTCTCGAGGTGATCGGACAATCTGGGAATTATTCACAAGCAAATGTGGTTGGGCGCGCGCAGATGATAATTTAGTCGTGCCTAATTTGAGGTCAGTGACACAGTGGTCTACACGGTTGATCCGTGGATGAACGTTTGGAATTCAGTTATCTATCGTGGTAAGGATATACATTACTGACTAACTCTAACATGAGCGAAACAAGAGGATAGTTCTTCTTTTCGAAACGGGCTGGCTGAAAATTCTATTGGATCATGACAGATGCGATCAGCTGTGACTGATATTTGATTTACGTCATCATTGTTAGCGTATGGCGTACGTTGACGGTGTTGTTTTGTAGTCTCTTACTAAAACGGTAAGTATACAAACAGTTGGAAATTCACTTTGCGAAGTGCTTAAATCACATTGTTGAGGTTACCTCACTTCAACTGAGAATGCGTTACGTCGTTTCCACACATGTTGTTGTCAGTAAAATATCAAACTGGATAGTTCGGTGTCCGAAATAAACCCAGTAATTTTAAAGTAGTCTTCTTTAGACTGTCCACATCGCGACCACACTTTTCAGTCAAACTTCATTGTTGGTCTTCGTCGATAATAGTTGTGGGTTCTCACGGCATGAGTCTTCTTTGGTTAGTGATTGACATAACAGTATGAGCTCGATATCTGTACAATTCAAAGCTCAACAGTAAACGAAACTGTAGACGATTTCAAAGGTAAGTTGGTGCCTTGCAGGCGGATAGCTGGACACTCACAAACCACATTGCAAATTTTCAGTCTGTTATCAATAACACCTGCATGCTTGAATGTTCATATTGTATGAGCAATCACGTGTGATTATCGACTTCACACCAAAGAATACTTGTATCTGCATGTTACTTTTCGGAAACTACCAAACTCACGTTTTGTGTCGCATCAAACTTTGAAGTGTTCGACAGATTCAGGATGATTCGCTAAGCAATGCGCAATCGTCAACTCCAGAAACACCAGTTCAGATGGCTGATTTAACAGGACTATCATTCAAGCGCAAAAACATGAAAATAAGCGGTTAAAATGACTCCCGTTCATACAGTATCATTGACGAAACTTGTAATCAAGTTACTCTCTCAAACTGAACGTGAACTAAGCGGATACTCAAATTATTCAACAGGAAAAGGTTTCCAGGATTCAGTAACTAAGAACAAACTCTCCTAGCGGCCATCAGATACCGAAAAATAAACTCACTTAAACAAGATGTAGGTGAGAGCATGTCGAAAGAAAGGAGATGGGAACGGTTTCGGTAATTATATAATTATACCCATAAAAAAGGATGAAAAATGTGGGTTGCATCCTATGTAAGTAACTACCATATGATTCATCATTGATAATATTAGTGAGCTTCATCGTTACGCTTCTTCCATTTTGTGATCTGATGGCGTACATAAGTCATAAGTGGGACAATTCTGTCAGTCAGTTTAAGCATCTTGCTTCTGAAACTCAAGACTTTGTAGCCTTACAGCAAGTAAGACTTTATGGGTGGATGTCCTAAACAGAAATGGTCGTAGTAATTACAACTGCGATTCACAAACGTGTAGTTGTTATTTGGATTCTCTGCGATTCAGCTACTGTGAGCCCTGTTACCTCGGTCATCTTTACAAGGAGCTAAAATTAATTGGTCACGATTTTACAGGTTGACTTTCCTCAAAGTACGCTTACAAACTGAGTTTCATTCACTTATCAAGCAGCCTTTTTGATAACATAAGACAACCTAATGTTTTTAATCAAAAGATGCCAAATTTTGGAACAACGTTTAACAGAAATACAAGGTCTCAAAATTGAGCATCTTCACAACGTCGTGGACCATCGCCTAGTTGAGATTTTCAGATTAGGAAACACTGTCTTTTTAACCACACCTTATGGTCTATGAACAATAGTTTTTACCAATCGTTGGTTTATATTTGTCTGTCGTTCCATTGACAGTGATATCGACATCCGCCCTTTAATTGGTACTTTTCACGAGATATTCAATGTAACATTTTAGCAGTTTAGTCTTCACGTAGACCAGTACATGCTGCCGTTGAGACTGGCCTTCAAGGTTACTTTCTTCGCTAACTGTGCAACCAGAACAGTTCCGAACATCTTAACTATGTTCTATAACTGATGACCGAGATGGTTGTGTTAACGTTTAAACTCTTTTTGATAGTATTGGTTCAGCACAATCTCGTCTATCAACGTAACCATCACGTAAAATATCGAACAATACGCAACCGTCTCTGTTGTTTGTTTTTCGTTAGCTTTGAAACAAAGTAAAACTGCTTGCCAGATCTTTCGGTGTGGCGCTTGGATCCACTTTCGAACTAGGTAAAGTCGGTCTTAAGGCCATTGCTAACGTGGTTGTCTTCGTCGCCTGCACCAGTTACGTGTCGCAATAACGCCTGAATCTGGTACACTTTTTCCTTAATGCTCACATCTTGGGTTTTGAGACAGCCAACTTCTGACTGTGATAAACGAGATCCGTAAAACGTAAGACGACTCGTTGTATCGATGTGTCTACTTGATACATGCCAGTAACTCTCCTACAACACTGAAATAACTATATGTAACTCACTACGACCAGCGGATCAGTATAAATACTGCTGATATGGTGCCGTGAAAGTGTATGTAATAGTAACGAGCTCTATTGGGAGCGAAACTCAAGTCTAGTGCTTCTTTTCGAAAGGGGCTGGCTGTAAAGTCTATGGGAATGCAACAGCTGCAATCTAATATGAGTGGTGTTCAACCTGAACTTAAGCAAATCTCCGCCTAGTCAGCAGTAAGCTAACTAAAAGTGGACCTAAATGTAAAATCCTTCAAAACGGAAATAAACCACAGAATACCTAAATATATTACACAGGTCAGTGTTCGCTTTCGCAATGCCGATGAACTGACAACCAGTTCGTGTTGCTCATAAACAGTGAAAGGCTAATTTTGCTAGAGATCTCTCAGAAAGACAGATGTTCTCCTAGGTGAGACATGTAAATTGGTCATCACACGGTCAGTATCATGACAACGCCGAACACTTAAGGACTTGATATTTGTCTGCTTTTCGTGTTATCTTCAGTATGTTCGATTTCACTTGACCCGTTTGTGGAAACTTTGGTCTCATGTATACCAGCATACTACCTCACCCGCGGAAAAGGGGAGCAAACGTATACAGTATTCATTCTCTTGTCATCTTCTTGGCCTCAGAAAAACATTGCTTCAGGCCTCAAGGTTGTCGCGTATGCTTTCATCGAAACAAATCGTCAGGTATATATACGTTATTTCCAGGCAATTTTTCTAAACTTCTTATGCACACCGCTGTGTTTTAAGCAAAAACACAAGTCGACCAGGAATGTCATACACATTGCAAGCATACGGATCATACTGACAACTCGCTTACACAATTCTTTATTAAAGTCGGATGCCAAAATTCAACTGAAGTTCGTTTCGTGTTTGAATTATTTTGCGGTGTTTATGGTGCCGCTTCGTAAATTCTTACATGGTAAACACCATAAGTGAACGTAGCAAACCGCTAACCTGTATAATTAGAAGAAAATCGTTTGTGTCAGAGTACTCATGTCAGAGTTGTTTGGTAGTACAGATTTTCACCTTTAAGGTAGCCAAGTGTGCAACCGAATCACAATGGTGCGTGTGTGTGTTCCACTTGTAACTGTCATATTCAAGTCTGTACATACATATTTGATAGGTTGTTATATTCTCGCTTTCTACTTATCCACAATTTAGTCGATCTGTTTTCACAGAGAAGAAGCAAGGTGGACAAGCTTATAAAGACCAGGCGGACAACTGTCATCGTCATTATTCACTCGCCTCACATGCTCAAACAACTAACTGAGTAGGTTGGTGAGACCGGTTGACATGTCCTCCATTTGTTATTCACCGGAACACACGAAATAGCTAGGCGTGCCATGTCACATTAACAATAATTATACCTATACAAAATTATGTACGGCGTAAACGTTGATGATAAGGTTATGTGGAGGAAACGGATAAGCAGTTGGTCCAGCTACTACGTAGAACGAGATGGACGGTCACCAAAAACAGATGGGAGGTTCATTTTAATGACATTTTGAAGAAGAACAAGATGCAGTACATTTCATAACATATGTTCAAAATGCTCTTGTTGCATATATAAGTTGTTACTTGTTATCTTCGTGGATATATTGCACATCGAGCAAGACTTAAAGACTTGCATCATGTGGAATTAATTCATATGTGTCACATTGTTTTAGGTAACTATTTCAAAAATATCACACTGCGTCCTTTTGTTTATTGACTCAGTTGAAAGAATTGGTGAGCAGCTGGCTATCAGAAAGCGCGTTTTGTAATGGTAGGTTAAGAGCAAGTATAAACAAAATCTGAATAAACTACTGACTTCCGAAGTATGCAAAAAAAGGTTTATGCTCTACTAATTTAAACATACGTAAAAACTGTACTGGATGTTCAGTCACAACTTCCCGGGTTTGATCTGGATGCTAACTGCTGGCTTTGTTACTAAATATTTCAAACTCAAACTGTATGTCTTCCTATAACTAAGCTGTACTGATTGCGTTTTCAAACATATTGATGAGGATGGACGTAAGGTAAAACTGCTAACTGAAATTGTCTCGCACACCGTGAAATGAAACTGTTAGTTAGCCCACCACTGAACAGCCAATATTGACCCTAAACATTTCTCAGTGTCAATCGTTAACGTCTAACTAACTAAGACTACCACATTTCACATTAGTGAAAAGCTGATGAACGAAAGTTGAGTGTTAACTGAGTAATAGAGACAATGGGGAGCATGATCTCGACAATATCCTAAGGTTACGTTATTAATGTTTATATTCTTCATTCAAACACACGCATATGATGAAGGAATCCACGATGCTACACCTGCGCATGTCACTCGAGGTATCTGCAGACGCCAGCATATGAGTGCCGAATGTATAAATCACTACGGAAGTAGTCAGTGGGAGTAGGGTAGTTTTGATTTTGCGCAGCTATTAGATGTAGCGTTTATTGAGTTAAGGGAGGGTAGTATTTTGACCTTTAAACTAATACGCCCGAACACGCGGGTGATTACCAGACGATCTCAAAGATAGGGATGTGTAGTATCTTATGAAGTGTAAGTGTGTGAAAATCCGATCTAACGTTATCTTACTGAATTAATTACCCGTTTCTATTTTGTTACGCTTATACGTGATACTTATTTTCATTCTGTACTACGTAATTTTGTTTTTACTATATAAACCTAACTGGTATGCGTATAACCAGTGGTCTGATATTACAAGATAGCTGAGTGGTGCATGCCTTCTTCTAAGAGCTAGACCGTCGCTTTTGATGCTATTGGTTTCTCGAGAGAAGCACAGTTTATATGGGTATCATAATCTGTTCTATATGACACTGCCCTCCTAGCAGATTTCCCGCAGACGGTCTAACGAACGAAATTGCTGTGAGTGGTGAATCATCAATTTCTCTAATTCGTTCAGTGATGCCGTTGCATTGTTATCTAATTTTGTCTCAACATTTGGAATTGTTCGCTACGCGTTTCTCAACATCGCCGTAGAATTTTTTACAAGCTGCATTGTTAATCTGCATCATAAAGATTCATCGCCACATGCAAGCAACAGTAAATAAGGACTATCTTCCCATTCATCCAATCAAAATCAACAGGTATTCTTTTCATTAAGGTTTATTGCATTGAACAACTATTCGAAGTTGAAACCAGCAGTTCTGGACAACTTCACAAAAACTATCTACTCGTGATCAAATTACCACAATATAACTGGTAAATATTCGTCGGCTATGAACACGAACGACCCAAACCAAAGTTAATATCTTACAGAAAACTCAGCCGGGGAAGATGGACATTCTAGTAAGTAGAAGGATTTTAATCCGGATGGTCACCACGATATAGTGGTTTAACTATTGAAGAAACGAGATATGTGTCAAAAGACGGTCAGTGAGGGATGGTAATTAATGGAATGGAACTTGTTTGTAACGATCGGACCTGGAGAACTAGATAATCAGCTCAGTGGAAGAAAGTCGTTCCCAATGTCAACACACTGGTTAGATTTTTACCATGATTTGATAAGTCGCTTTCTCACACATAAGTAAACATCCGGAAGAACAATGGCTCAGTGTGTTTGTGCACCCTGAAAGAATGAAGATTTTTCTCAAGAAAAACATGTGCTGGATTAGTTAGCTGATATCAGTGGTCATAAACCGATAGATAATTCCCGAGATAGAATTATTGAGACCTAACACTTAATGGTTTAGTAGTTGTATGCAATTTAGAGAGGATGGGATTAGCATAGGCTAATACAAATTCATTCATTCAAAGTGAGGAATATATGAAAACGGCTCACTGAGTTTCCAAATCGGAGGAAATAGATCTGACTAGGTTCTTTCGGTAGACTATTTACAGGATTTAAAATATTGGAATATTTTGCTCTCATATTCACAAAACGGACTGCGTTCCACCGAACTTCCACCCCTATGAGGTGTACTAATTTCTGTTATTTAGACAAAAAAATAGACGGCATCAAATATAATAATACAACACAGGTGTACAAATACCAGATAATTGTGTAGCGTGGTGCATTTGAGCTGTTTCCCTATTGGAAGACGGTTTGCCTGAGCTTGAACACAAAGTACATTTAGCCTCACAGCTAGAAGAATATAGAGATTGAACGGCCGAATTTAATAGTTTGTGTCATGCACCTGGTCAACTACAGCGCAGTGTCCACGGTCGTTCTACTCCTGTCTACATGTTTGGATTAGTGCATATTTAGGCGCTGTCCAGATGGCATTCAATAGAAAAACAGTGTCGATGCACACGTACAGTAGCAGAAAGACACTAACTGATGTGACACTGCGACAGCTGACATCTTCGCGATTACATCAGACTACGGAGTACGTCCACGTGGAGTGTCACACTGACAGTAGTTGGTGCGAAGTCTAACTCTGCTTCCATGAGTACACATACGTACACATGCCCACACTTTTATGAGTGTTTGTATTGTTGCGAAGAACAACAGGGAAGAACTGTAAGTGGGCGATAGTAGTGGTGAGAATACGTTATGGTCCATATGGTCCGTTTTCGAATACTCCGACTGACAGGCTGCCGATGTCCAAAGATTGACAAGTCTGATATTGTTCATTCCGTGAGAAGAATGGATGTGTTCGTAGGATGGAATGAATTAGACCGATTGGGATGGCTAGCACAACAGCTCGCATTTGTGAGTGTAGAGAGAATGCTACGTTGTGAACTGTCAACGTGCAGCTAACACAGCAAAAAGTTCCTCCACTTCTGTAGGTATATATCCTTGTTATCGATACGGATAGGTTCAATTTGACCAGTAGTGATAAATGGATGATTTGTCTGAATCAACCAGTCATTCACTTTCTGAGTTGACTTAACCTAGAACTGTCGGCGAACACGCGCACTGTAAAAATCCAGTTGACATAAAACGCGCAAATATTGGAAGATATTTACTGAAAAAGCATGACGAAGTCGATCATAAGAAGAATCACTAGGACTACCCACGATAGAAACTGCCTACACAATAACTCCAAGAATCGACTGATGACAGTGATTCTGAGAAGTGCATAAATGATCAAGATTGCTTGACTCACGTTTATTTGCATATCCATCTCATCAGTCGGAATGTCTACTGAGTTGGAAATGGAATGCTTCTGGTGTGTTACGGAATCTGCTATCCCCGATTCCACGTAAATAATCAACTAACCAAAGGGAAAACAAGATACAAATGTCTCCCTTACGACTCTCAAAGAAGAAAGCTTTGACAGTTCAGTTTAGTGTTTTGTTTGCTTGAAAGCTAACATTTCAGCTTTATCACACAGACGACCTCAAAGATCAAAATAGCATTTCTTGAAGAAATTTACCCCCGCGAACTTTGATAAAAATGAATATGACAAGTATAGTTACTACATAAATAGAACAAGTTACGAACACTGCAGTTTTATCATACAAAAAGTGAACAGTGCTCATGAGAAGTGAACCTCTGTACAACGACTAGTAGAGACCAAACATGAAACATTTCGTGAGCGAATATGATGCACAACAGGGTAGAGTTAAATGCACAAGATGGGCTACAACGACGACAACGTTGGTTCGATTATTTTATTAAAAATCGGAAGTTTTGATAATATTCGCCAGTATAAAGAAGACCGCTGGCTAAAACTTCTCAATAAAAGGACAAGAGATGATATATATACCCAAGAGGTAGATCCATTCCTTTGCCAGAAGGCCAGTGAAAATTTGAGCAACAATCCTGGCGTACATGAACCTATAACAGTGGATACTTAGGCTCATAATCTGATGACAGTGCATATTATATCAATCAGTAATGATGTTTCAACCGTGATCAGAAATTACGAACGGAACATGAACTGAACGGTACTCATAGTTAATCCCATTCTGCTATTGGTTAATGTGTAACGGAAGCTCAAATTTATCATAAATGGACATCACACAACTGGGGTGAGCTTGTGCAGTGAACACCGAATCACGAAAAACGTCACACATGTACACAACATTATAAGTAATGTGACAGTTTCGCTGCCCACTGATAATATCACCCAGCATTTGTGCTTTCGGGTGTAAGTTTAGCAGAGCGATTACTGGGTTATTGACAATGTATCACATCCCCGGTCCAGGTTGTTTTAGAAGTGCTAGTTGGACTATCAGTATTAGTAAATGATCCTCTGTCACGATTACGGTAAAACAGTTCTCGACATCTGGTTTTTCACGTTATTTACTGTGAAAGTGTTGGATATTCTACTTTGCTATGCACACGGAATTATCAGTTCACTTGTGCTGGACTTGCCTACAGACAGGTGGATTATGTGGACAGAGGTTAAGCTTGACACAACTTGCTGGAACTGATTTAGGGCTAAGTCCCGTGTAGTATTCTCAAGGCTTCATAGTAAAGTCTATAAGTAGACGATATTTCGTCTTCTGCTGTAATTAATCAACATGTATCCAAACCTATATTCAGTTCACGAAACTCGATCGAAATGCCGATTTAGTTCCTAGAGGTATTTAATACTTAACGTGCAAATGACGTTTCGCAACGGTTAAGTGATGTAAACGAAAAATATGTTGAATATTCTTTTATTCGAGGAGAACCATCCGGCCGACCTTGTCAAACATCCGCTATGGTCCTTTCTAACCCACGTAGTTGTAATTAATCCAGACCAGTGAAGATCAGTTTTTCACCACCGCAAAACCAGCTCGTCTCTCTATTCTGTCTCTCTATTTTCCATCTGTTCACGTTTCACTGTTGTAAAGTTTACGTACACAAATGGATAACTGTTTCAGTGAGTGACCAGAAACATTGAGAACTGCCTGAAACAACTGATGCTGCGGCACTTCCATGTTGATGGACCAAATGCTTAAAATCCAACGTCAGTGACTGCCAAACACCTCGTGACTAGTTACCAGTTTATGTCATTTAAAACATTGTTACGCAAGAAGAACCCATAGTTATTGTCTTTCGACAAAGCTGTGCTGATCTGCACTTACTAGTCACCGTTGCACGCGCTTTGCTAGACAAACTGAAGTTTCTGTATAACTTACATTACGTTTTGGCAATTGCTTATTTCTCCCTTGGGATATCACAGTTCACGGAAAGACTGTCACATTTTGTTTTTGCTTCTGCAATAATGAGTGGTTCGTTCGTCGGAAAAGTCTATAGTCGAATCAATAAGTCAATAAAATGGTTTATACAAACTAATTGTTAAATTTTCACAAGATACTACTGAATTGTCATCTATTAGACTTATAGAACGACAGCTTTATTTGACTTAGACTGAACTGTTGTCGTTCAACAATTTTAGTATTTTTAATGTTAAAATTGAGCTAGTCCATTTAGTTACAACGGTAGCGAGTTGTAAACTGTATGTCCCTTTAAAATCTCCACAAATTAGCATGGAGGTCATTTATGGATAACAAAACTTTAATCCAATATCAGATGTGTCGCAAGTGGAATCTATAGCGAAAATCTCATTAACACATGGTCGAAGGTATTCAGGCGATCAAGCTGATTTCTACTGAATGAACTGAATTCCCCAATTATTCGCGACTATTCTTCTTTCTTTTCATCCGTTTGATAGTATCCTCCGGCAGACTGTATCGATTGTATTTCTGTCTCGTTTTTCATCTACCCCTAATACACAGTACTCGACATGTTGAGCATATGAGTGACAATGTGTTTATATGTTTGATCTTGTCATTCTACTCTCTGACTGATTCATTTATTCACGTCCTAGTTACCTCAACTAGTTCCAAGATATTCTGGTCTGATGAAGCTTTTGTGATTAAAATGAGACACTACTCATACACAAATCTACTGTTTGTTGCCGAATGATTTTCAGACTGTGAATTCCCAATCAGTTTCTATTACGTGCCAACAACAGAATTTTACAAATTCTTAACGTTGTGGACTGCCTCCATCCATCAGTTCATTCACAACGTTGTGCTGCATATCATAACGTAGATAATTTGGAATATACTGTTCAGGTACACTTTTCAAGGAGTCGTCCTTACTATGGTCTATATAAACTTGTTTCGCCTGTCTATTCGCCAGTGCTGTTGCCTTGTTCTGGGAAAGTTATATCCCAGTTGTAGTAGCTGGGACGTAAAGTGAACGCTGGCTTCGAGCAGCCTGTCCTCTGACTGCCTTGGTGTGCGCATGTAATAACACAATCCTACCTCAACCACTCGGTTGCAAGAGCTGCAAGACTGCTGTAAATGTGAAATCTCACAGCAACCTTTTGACGTAGATTGCGTGACACATCTGAGCGTACAAACCACCGCGAATGGCGTAATGTGCAGCTACAGCTAAACACAAGTCATCCACTTTGTGTTCGCGCTTCAATAAACTGGCTACTAACTGTTCACGTCAGTGCAATATGTTATCTCCATTACAGTATGTATACGCGCGAGCACTTACACACACATACGTGTGTATACTGTTGCTAACACAGAGCAACTGTTTTTTTGGGTGCCAAATATACGCTTATCACGCGGCCAACTCTCTATTAACTAACGACTTGCCCTGATAGTTTACACGTTCCCATGACATCGTAGTGATGATGGCTCACGATCACGCGTTCGCAACAGGGACCTAGCAACAAAACCTGCCTGTGTTCGTGTTAGCTTTAGTTTAGCATTTGTCATTTCATGGACTGGTTAATAAAGGCCCTTATGTGTTTGTGTGTGTATGTGTACCCAAGCATGACAGTGAATATAGCCCGGTATAACCGCAGCTGCCATTTTTGTGGCTGTTGTTACTGCCATTGGCACCAATACGGGTTCGGCTTTTGTCCTACCCATCCATATGTCTCCCCAAATGGGTCCATGCGAAACTCAAGCATACATGCTTGTATTGTCCACCGGGGTTATCATAAATGTTGGCGCTAATTGGCCATGACATGTGGGCACGAAATGTTGGCGCCTGGATGTAAAAGAAGCTGCGACAAGGTACGCACGAACATACGTACTGGCATACACACACACATGTGATTCAGGTTAATGGTAGTGTGCCAACGATCATGGTGTCATGATAAACGACAGCCCTTATCTTTCCCCCGTCCCTCCCCCCACCCCGGATAGGCTGCTTCAGGGGCCGACGATTGCGTCTGTTGCCGGCGTTACGGATGCTTTCGCTGTCTCCTAGGCCCTACATATGTTGACGCCTGGTGCCACAGCTACTTGTCCATTTGTCGTCTAAACTACGTGTTTGGCTGGCACGTGCGAACTGGATTCCGGTGCACTGGTCGCAAGGGTGCTCTTCCTTATCCATGGTTCATAGGCGTGCACACGTCTCTGTGACTCGGACTGGCGCCATGTCGTTTATTAGGGGACGTGTGGCTATGACCATGAGGTGTGTTGGCCTACGTGCAAACAGGCCTGCCGACAAGTCCCCGGCTGACTGTGCTCGCGTTTTTAAGTCATATCGGACAGGAAAGTAACAGCGTTCACCATCATGGTCACTTGACAAGACACATAACGGACCGACACCATTAGCTTCGCACTGCAAACACCATGTGGTTGTAAAGCTGAAACTGATTCTGCTGTCGTAGCAGATGAATGCAGTAAAGGAGTTGGTCAATAAGCTCGCAAACGTAAACATATGGATATATATACATATATTCGAATACTTCCTGTTGTACGCATGTCCTCCATGTAACGAAAGCACGCTGAGCTATCCTATACGTTCGTTTGAAGATAGGGTTGTTCAGAACGACTTTGCAGTTCGTAGCATAGCGTTCATTCCTTCGTAACTCCACAGGAGGTACGGCAGTTGGGGCAACACTGACGCTTCAGTTTTGACAACCTCTCATCACGCTTTTCTGGACACAACAATGAACATTTCCTCCTTAAGCGTCTACACTGTGGCTAACAGGAACTAGAGTAAAACTAAGCACAGTGTTACAATTTGTGCTTTTATTTTACAACTCGGATGCTTCGCAAAAAGGGTTTCATTCACGTTTAGCTTAGTTGGGATGGTATCCAACCAGATGCTTCAATGATGTTTGAAGCCGATTCTACTTGCCGCCAAAAAAATTCAAATGTCTATACTGTTCATTACCTAAGAGATGAAAACAGTTAATACAAATAGTAAACAAGACTAATATATTTGCAGTACAAATAAACACCGGAATTCACAAATGAGTAGCCATAAAATACGAAACACAATCTATAAAAGACAAACGGTAAGGATTAGAATCAGATTGATACAGTACAACTTAAAAATGGTATATTTATAATAATTTTGGTTAGTATATCCAATTGAACATCAACGTCTGACAACGATATTAGATTGAGTCCATATCGCCTACGGATAAGGTCAGAGAAATTCACATTGGAGCTCATTCATGATCAACGTCACACACATACACAAACGTGTGTGACGAACAGAAGTTTTAACGTAACACTGACTGGTATAACCGGATTTTGGTCGGTAAGCTTTTGGTTAGCAAACTAGATTTTGGTGTGTTGCTTGAGCTTGCGAAGAATGGCCCGAGAATTTCAGGCATTATAATCGGATGCTATTGTAATCTTCATCTATTTTGTACTGACCTGCATTCTCCCCATGTTTGACAGAAATCGCACAAAGTTAACAGGTGAAATAAAGTGCCGATTTTTGAGCTGATGGAATAACCGGATAGGGAATCAAATGCTACTACTGTTGTAGTTGTGGTTGTTCAGGACGAAGATCGCATGATTAGCTATCAGGTGATTGATAAACAAGCAACGCAAACACTAATCGTATGTGCTAATCGGGACTCCAGATTAACATTTGCAAATGACCAACACGACTCATGGTCATGGGCATTTATAAAGGACCTATCAAGAGCCGCAAATTTTGTGCTTTCAGAAATAGCTGTAGGTTTATTACCAACATTCCAAACCGAACACAATACTGAGGTTGCAGTGCACATACTGTTAACAACAGCTTGCACACCAGAATACAGTTAGGAAAGTAGAACATGTGCAGGATCCAGAAGTATACATTATTTAACAAAATTCAATCTGAAGAAATGAAGTGGATACAATTTAATGACAACTAGCCCACTGCGGTCATCTGGTGGATCACGTGAATAGTCGAAGATAGACTGTAAACCACAGCGTTAACTAATTTGAGAGACTGAACCTAAATAATACAACTGGTACGTATATTGTTGTCATTTCTTCAAAGTGGGAGAAATTCGTGACTCTAAACGTTTGTCTGAACTTACCGTCAAACCTCATCGGTATTCATTGTGATTTATTGGTTGATTATTTCTTCAAAACCCCATTCATTTTTCTTCGAGATATCCCTGGAGAAGTTTTCTAGTTTGTGAAATGTGTCAAAACCAGTGCTAAGAAGTCTTTACTATCCAAGCTACTGCAAGCAGAAAGTGAATGAAAACTATATGAATCGCCTTTGCTACAGTAACAGAAGACGTTGCGATGAGTGTTTGAACTTCGAAAAGAACCAAAGTGTTATCCTAACAGGCTCAAAGAACCTATAAAATGAAAACCTTCCTCTCAAAAATATTACTTGTTACTCGCTGTGGTAAAGCGGATAATCCTAGAATGGACTGTTAACTATACAGCAAAGATTCAGGGTCAACTTAGCTATGTTTTTCGTTTGGTTTAAAAGCTAGAAGCGAAAAACTGGCAAAAGAATTACCTACGTTCAATTCTATTTCGGTGGTCACTATTGCTTGTTCATTGGGTTCTCACGTTGAAACTGACGTTGTGACACTTATCTGCCTCCAGGATGAAATTATCTATTTCTAGAAATGGTGACAGAGGAACAATTTTAGTGTTATCGTCATTGATGTTCTGGATGGCCCCCAAAACATCAAGCGATTTAAATTTAAAATGCCTACTCGTTGACCCAAGAATTTTGTGAACACACAAGGGGAAATTATGCAGATATCACGTGTATATCTTTCGAATCTTCTGGGCTTTGCGGTTAAGTAGACATGTGAATCAAGCTGTCAAATGCTCGTGCAACTAAGATGAAAGGCTCAGAAACGCCTAGAATATGTGTGGCAGAATTTTTAAGTGCGTCTTCGAAAATCTAGTATTGGTAAACTGGAACATCACATTTAAGAAAACAGACCCGGTCAAACCTAGTTATATTTCAAATATATTCATTTTTGTCAGTTGGCTGATACCTACGACGCCTTGTTCACGGAACGACATCTTTAACCTGGGTGACATTTTTACACAAGACATGTTTAGGTTTACCTAACTTGTTTTTTTTATATTGCCGTTTCTCCGCCTAGTGAACTATTTCCAGTAATGTTATCTATTGAGTCACTAGGTACCCGACAGAGATCTAGATTGGCTAAACAAAGAGAACACGGATGGTACACTGTGAGCTGGCTAAACCAGTAATGCATACAGGATTTTCGTGACAGAAATTCGATTCGTTCACCTGTTGCTGAGTTGTAGAAACGAGGTAAATGTTTGATCAGGTTAGCAAGCCAAGGTCCAAATAACTAAATCATAGCATTTACACGCAGCATACTTCCATCATCTATTCTTGTAATATATTTCGTGTATTCTTGTTATACTTGCCTTATGTAGGACCTGAATGTGTTCACTGTAATAGATTTTTTGTGCCTCCATCAGCGACAACCGAGGTATTCCAGCACAAATATACAATACAATAGCTGTCGGCAACGTCAAGTTTCCCATTTCTCCCCAGCCTATAATTCCCGAATGAAGCTGTTCATCGAGAAAAATGTCTCCAAGATAGTCAACGACTCACTTCTGACTAAATTCAGGTACTGGTCTCAGATTCAATGTAATGTGTAGATCATCCCAAATGTTGTATGTATTCCTGGGAACTGTGGAGAGATTCTGTGGGCCCCAAGATCTTGAGTGTTACTGTAATTTTACACTGTCAGGTGAACTGGTGGAACTTTGACCACTTTTGTCAGCATGAGTCTGGTTTGGTGTTTGTTAGTAGTAGTTGCGTTATAAGGTTCGACCGTCGATTTTCCCGCAAATTACTCATTTGTATTGAGTCCGAGTTTTGAGTAGATAAGGAACGGATGTTGATAGGCAAAAGTCACTACTGTTTTCATTACAATTTTATAGTGATAGTCTCAGATGGGATCTTAAGTTACTTTCGCTTAACTGGTGGTTCGTTGAATTCCTTAACCGTATGTCAACCCTACTGTACACTAGATGTGGCTATCCGGTTGAACTGAGTGAAAACGCATTCTGAATGGACTGCGTTCTAAAACTGCATCAGAACCAGATCAGTGCCCATCCGATATCTGGATGGTGATAGGTAAGATGGATGTGTAACCATCCTTCCGAATGTTATTAGTAACGTCATGGATGCATATGAATGAGTTAACTACGGCGTATTCTCGCTTGGTGCATATTAGATCAGGAGGGATATCGCAACATATGTGCAGTTTGCCGGGCAGTCTTTGAAAACGAGAAACCAGAGTTTGTTGACACGATTGTTTCCAACATCACTAAAGACTGCATTAGTTAGCGTACGGTTTTATAACTGTCAAAGAAGCGTGAGCAAAACAGTGATGCAGCACAGGTGATAGGTAACACAGAAGTAAGACCTGATGACTGCACGGGATGTGTGAATAAATGCTAGCTGCCTGATAACACACACGAAAACAAGCAAAGTTATGCACACTGCGGTCGTTCTAACCGCACGTCGTTATGTGAGGGACGACCAAACCGGAGACATGATTATCCCACTACTCGATAAAATACCTCAACTTGGCGGTAAGATATGTCCAAAAGCCCGGAGCAAAGCGATTAACGGACAATACGGGCGACCGGAACAGCCATCGCTCAAAGGAATCCGACCAACGGACGAGGATTAGTGGTCAAATAAACGTGACGGAAGACATCAGTCACACAAAAAATCAGGCAGACTGACACACGACGTGCAAGTAGAAACTGTCGTTGTGTTGTGGACTGAAATTCCGGTTCATAAACGCGAGCGCCAATGTGGTATAGGAACGTGCGAGTTGGACAATAAAGGTCGTGCCTTACTGGACGACTTTTTGCTACAATTAGCCTTAGCCAACAGGTACAACATATGTTATCATTCTATAATCACGGACGCTATCCGTTCCGTGATTTATTATTATAGGTGACTGAAATTATGTGCATGAAACTTGTGTTGATATAGAGAGGTCGAGAGTGTCCACGTGTATGTAACCCTAAAGAGACACTGTGTTTAAACGGACTAAGTCAGTTAAACATTCATCGTTTGACGCAAATAACGCTGATGAACCAATATCCCAAAATGAATTAGTAATGAGTTTGTTTCTCTAGCATCAGCCGAGGACCTTGTTTAGCATGTAAGTCGTTCTAGATTACCATGATCATATACTGTGGCTCGAAATCCGCTCAGCAACAGTCAGAAGCAATTGCAGTCACAACGTGAACCGTGTTCGATATGTTCAGCACTAGCCCATCTTATCCATATGTGACTAAGGTAAATGAGTGAGTCAGATATAACGTGGTTCACAGAACTTCCCCACTGTGATGACTGACCTGGAAGGGGATGCGATTATTCAAACGCACAGTGGAACAGCTCGATATGGTGATGAGATATGAACGAAACCCCTGGCGGGTGGATGGTGGACAACGCGGGTGGTCGAATGAGTAATTACCCAAAGAAACTGGACCAACGAGCGAGGAGTAGCAAGTGAAAATCCACTACAGGTAGCGTTAGACAAACGCACGGAACTATGTGGAAGTGCACATGACGTTTAGATGGAAACCTTGCTGAGTTGTGGCGCGGAATTCCGGCTCACAATCGGGAGCGTGTGAATGAGGAAAAAACATGCGAACTATACAGCAAAGATCTTGCTTTATTGACCTACTTTTCGTTACATTATAGGACGGTTTTACGTATGTTTGTAGAAGAGATGATAGATCATTTTTTATATACCGGTGGTCTACTTGAAAACGGCACAGAAATACGTGTTGATCTGTCCTGAATGCGGAAGCCGGTTTAAACAAGCTTAGGTAGATAGATGGATCACATAGATGATGTTTAAACGCAACGATCTTTGTGTATCATTGGAATTCAGTTGGTCATTCACTACAGAACTTGTGCGCTGTCTGGACTGACTGCTTCAAGCTACGCGACTACGAAATTAATTATTCACACACTGTGGTCTTGATACCATAAAAATAAAATGCGCTGTCACATAAGATCGTTAGTCCAAATAGAAAACGTCTGGAAAAGTGAAACGCAACTTACTGTGTAAATGACCGGAAGTATGGGAGTTTTTCTACAGTGTGTGTTGGTCAGAGGTCATCACAAGTCAGCAAAAAAAGAAGCGGTTGCAATATGGATGTCAGTCTGCTGTACTAACCTGTACGGGTTTGAAGTGAGCCTCCGACACAGTGAATGTCTCAAGCGTAGTAACTTTCTGACGGTATGCATTGGTTCGTTGACAAGATAGACAAGGTTTTGGCTACTCATTTGTGTGTTTATGTGGGTTTGGTCAAACGAACGGGTTAACGATATTTTTTGTGGTGAGATTTATTTAGGATGAAAGAATGATTGAAAACAGTTGAACTTACTTTGTTAATGGCAAGACGAGACGACGAAAAAGATTTTAGAATCACGGTAGAGAGTCAGTAAACCAACAAATAACAATGGTGTGTCAGATGCAAATTGATTAGCTTTCATGTCATTAATTTGGTCCCTCGCAATCACCCCTGAATCAAAGATTACTCGAAATAATTGGGAACTATACACAATAGATAAACTGTCTGCTACTATTATGATCAGGCTATCGATATAATACATGCTGATGATAATCCTAAATATAAAATCTTAATATCTCCGTTCTTTTGCAAACGTCTATCAGAGAAAATGTTGGGAGCGTACGTTAATGGCTTTTCTCACTAAGTATAATAAGCTGACAACTGATCAAAAAGTAGTAGAAATGTTTCTTAAGGTCTGGAAATCATTGGGAACAAATACTTTCGCAGGTATCAGTTTGTTGCCAAAATAATTGTTCGTGGAGCGTAATATTTTCATTCAACCAGCTTCCATTTGGCACTTGGTCACATTGAAGACTACACGATATCGCGAGGTAAGATCCAAGTTTTGAAGCAGACGAATGTGATATCCTTTGTTGTCCGTGTTGGTAACTAGTCTGTCATTTAAAAAATGAACAAGGAAAGCAAACCATAGAAAATACGAGCCGTTGAAAGATTTACACTGTGTCAAGCAATTGGGAAAACATTTGGTAAAACCTCTGAAAGATCAAACGTTATACGTACAGTGTCTTTATGTCTCCTTTAGTTACAATTATCTGACGCTAAGCGCGGTCAAGGCCGAATATGAACAAAATGCGCTTCCGTTGGAGTCCAGATAACATTACCCAGGCAATATAATCCTTACAAATGCTAACAGATAGACACACCATATGGAATAATGGAGGTGCTTTCTTATCCGTCCTACCTAGTTACAAAGTAATCTACGTGCACACAATGAACAATACAATGAAATCGTTGGAGTACATTCACGCTATGGTTTGGATTATCTTTCAGACTATGGTGAAAAATAGCTCATGATATTTGACCAATCGGTGGCAAAATCAATCAGACTGGTATCGATCTAGTTAGTCAGTGGAAACATGTCCGCACACAATGACGAGACTGAATGCACCGGAACTACATACGCAGTCTAAAAACAAAATAACTGAAAGAATCAACTGAGATATTCAAGCCAATCAAACACAAAACGGTTGTGTTCTGCTTGTTACTCACGGTGTGAGGCAGATGAAGAACCACAGTTTGTAGCCACAGAAAATGCGCAGATTTTCCGTAGTTCATCTTCGGACAAGAATCACAGACCGGCAACTATCAACAGTGACTTATTTGCTAAGTGTACGGATGTAAAACACAACAGTGCTGTTTGAAAATGTAAATTGAAGACTGGAAAAGGATGATACTCTCTGTATTACGCATATATAATCACTGTTGGTGGTCCTCTGACACAGAACCTGGTCAGTATCTCAAAGCAAGTTACACATGTGAGAACTTTGTCTCGCTACGTGTACAGAACTCGGCTACTAACCCCTGGTTTGAGGGTGGCCATCATGAAGCATTACAAGTACCCATTCGAGTCCTTGCTATCGTAGCCAGTGCAAACTGGCAATTTGCGATGGACTGGGCTCATCCACAGTAGCGAGTTGTAAACAAACTATCACTCGAGTCCACACAAATTCCTTCATCATAAGTGGTGCTTCTGGAACTGGTGGCCGAGTGGGTACAGGCGTTGACCTGTGGCGCGAAAGGTAGTCGGTTCGACACCAATTCAGACCATCTCTACCTGAGGAGTCCAAACAAGGACTAAACCAATCGTGAAGTTCCGGTTTGAGAATGAGTAACAAGAACCGTTACGAACGCCCGATTAGCTCATTGCTACAACGCGCTGATTGCAGCCAAATTCAAAGCAACCAGGCGGTATTGGAGTACCAGCAACGTTATAAGGTGAAGCGACGGCTGAAGTGTTTCTGAACAGGCAATTAACGATATGTAGACTGAACATCACCCACAATTGGCCGCAGCCGTCGCATTCCCATAGACTTTCCAGTCGGCCCCTTTCGAAAAGAAGCACTATAATTTTGTGTGAGATCAGTTGCCCAGTGGTAAATACGGTTGCCTTATGAAAAGCGTGACCGGAGTTCTAGTCCCGGCAGTGGTAAGGATATGCGCTACTGACGAGCTCTAACGCGAGCGAAACTCGAGTCTAGTGCTTCTTTTCGAAAAGAACCGACTGGAATGTCTATGGGAATGCGACGGCTGCGGTCAATTGTGGGTGATGTTCAATCTATATGAAAATCAAAATCCTCCACTACTCATCAGTAATTGAAGATATCTTTCAGAAAATGTCACAACTAACCTAACGTTGAAAAGTATCGTGAAATACACTGTCACTAGCCTATTAGCAACTGACCTCGTTTTCCACCATACTAGTGAGACTGTTACCACACTTTCCATGCAAATCAAGTCAATATTCATATAGAGTACTCCACCCGGAAAGAAACAACTCAACGAGACGGGAAGGTGTCGTCCCTTTGGTGGTGGACATTTCCTCCTCTGCACTTCAATCGATAAGAGAGATATATCAGAACCCTCAAACTAGATGTACGCTTATGATGAGTACCGCTCATGGTGAGTACTTAATATCGATGGACCCTCACTTAGGGCCTGTCACGACAATTGCTCAAGCAGTATACTGTGATGAATGACTACGAATCGACGTAACCAGTACGAGAATTTAGAAACAACGGGGACAGAAAGTTACAACAACCGACAACCTAGTCGGTAGCGAATCGTCCAGTGTATTGCGCAATGCAACAACAAGATTATACGAATGGTATAAACTTGTCAAATGTTGATCCAGGCTGAATTAAGTGGGCACTTCTGGGACCGGCAAGCCAAATGTGCTGTCATTCTACTGTTCCTCACAAACAGAATAATTTTACATTTTTTGAAGAAGCTAGATCAAAATTTTCTCATTTCCATGGCTGATCTACAAACGGGGAGAACGCTTCGATCTCTTATCTGCATTAGTACATCTATTTATGTAGCTCTTGAAAATAAATTGCACCAGTATCCCCAATGACTGCTAGGATATCCACGAATGTGGTTAGCAACGCTAATTAAACTGTTCGTCCATCAAATATAGTTTCGTCCAACTGGCCGGATAAACACGACACGATGGTTGCTACTGTATAGTCTCATCAAAAATAAAGCCACACAAATATCATGCTGATGTCTGCATAGTTGAGCCCAGTTGGTTCTTGCCTCTGTCAGATCGACAGATGTTCCAAGTATTCACCGCTAAACTTTGATTTTACGAATCCTGGTTTCAGCACGGTCGGCTGCAACAATTGCTTTGAATGGCTTAATATTGGTAGCATTTTTCGATTGTTTTAAGTCCCATCGTAAACATCCCAAAATATTACAATTTTGTTCCTGTGCTAGTTAGTCTGCAGATCCCTAGCCGAATCTGTGATTGCAACCGTTCTTAATAGCACCGTTTACTTAGAACACGAGAGTTGGGCTTCGTTCAAACACTGCTTCCAGATTTCGACCAATAGTGACTGTCGTCCGTCACAAGTTTGATCTGCGCAAATGGACATCCAAACACCGTTTCAGAAGACCATAAGTTTCATACATTCATTGTTCCTATTGTTTTCGCTTTTGTTTCCCCAACGCATAAGTGGTGAAATTAACTCTAGTTGCGTGCCCATAGAACCAGGTCAGCTCGAGCGAAGCATACAACTTTACATTAAGTCTAAAAATGAACTGGAAGTGACAGCTTTACGTTATTGGCACAAGTGGAAGCGTATACATAAGCCAAAAGTATAATCCTATAAAAGGATGTTTTGAACAACAGTCACAGCTAATTGTAGCATTCCCACTTCCACTGAACTTTCAAACAAGCACTTTCGAAAATAAACATTATGTTCAGGTTTACTACTAATTAGAGCTCGGCAGTGGAGTCAAATCCTTGTCACGAGTCTATCTGAACCCCAGTCACGCGATAGGGTTGACCACTGTGTCACTGAACTCGCGTTAGGTAGGCCCTAATTATCGTGCCAAAGTTCATCCATATGCCCTTGATTACTACCTAGGTTACACGATTACCCCGGCAGGCGTTACAGTAACTGTTTTGTTTGCTACATTCGATGACCCTTTGACCAAGACTTCTTCAATAATTCGTTGAACGATATTTTTATTACTGGTGAGTAGTGAGAAAGTTTGGTTGACGTCACTGTTGCTATTTTAATGTTGTTACTAAACTATGTGAATAAAGAGGACAGTAGGTTGATGTTGCACGATTTATGTCTGAACAAACTTCGTTGCATCTTCACGAGTGCCTACTACAAACCATCTATATATCAGTATGAGAAAGCGAACAAGATAACAGAGAAAGTCAATTGTCAGGGTGCATAATCATTGTCACCACCACGGTAACGACAACCCTGCAAACAGTTGTATCTGACCACACAACATGGGTTTGAACTTTCGAATTGCAACAGCTTCAGCATACCACAGTGTTTGCCTGTGTGACTTTGAGTAGATAACGCGAAATACCGTTGTGGGATCGCATTGGTGTTGCGTCATTCGAATATGACGTGCAATGGATGATGCAGGCTCCCTGTTTCTGTGGGCCACTGTGACGTCATATGCTTGCGTGACCTGTTTCTTGACCCTCTTCGAAATGTGTTCCATGATCCTGGTTTGCAGCTGGCGCTTAGTACTGTCTATATAGGATGCTTCTCATCTATATCGATATTCATAGATAACGTTGAATTTGGCTGACTCGGGTACCGGTTGTTTTACACAGGGCATTGGAATCCGGAATATTCTCAGCAGGATCACTGGGACAACTGCATTGTATGTTCTCGCCATAGAACTAACTTCATTGGGTATTTCCGAGCGCATTAACCAGAAGACGGTTAATAAATTGGCATACATCATCACTCTTGAAGGGAAGATGAAGAAATACCGGCTTTTTGGACACTGTGTTGGGTCGAATTCGTATATCGATGGGATGTTCAAACCTTGCAATAAACGGTTTAGGGTAACCGTTTAGTTGTACAGTGGTCTGTAACATTGCCATCTCTTCTTGCACAGTATTTTCAGTGCAAATACGTCTGGCCCGATCAAACAAAGTACGCACCAAACTTTGTTTATAGGATCGTGGAACAAAGCTTTCAAAATGCAGGTATTTACTTGTCCAAGTGCTCTTACGATGGACGCTTCGTTGAATCGAGCCATCTGCATTTCTTCTGATGCATATATCCAGAAATAGTAGACTGTTCTGATTCTCGCCTTCCACACTGAAATGCATGTTTGGGTGCAAAGAATTCATCCGGTCATTTAAGCTCTGTGCTTGCAGCTGATTGTCTATGTCCAGTTCTGCGGAATGTGGTCAGAGATAATTCATTTGGCCCTATCTTGAGGGAAGTGAAAATCCCAGTACGCGTTCAGGGTGTAGTGGTGACGAACAAGGAGGAGACCCATGCGGCGTGGATGGATAAACTCTATTATTCGCTTGATGGCTGTGGTCTTCAGGAAGTGTCACGCTCTCCACTCTCCAATCGTCGGCTGTTTAATCCAGATCGCACCTTCCCCAGAATCTCTATTCGTGTCATCCAGCTCCGATGTAATCTGTTGAGGACTAAAGTTCGAAATTCACGAGGT